>BDRX01000045.1:333571-343912 GCA_003203535.1 Raphidocelis subcapitata | reverse complement strand
ACCACTGCGAATCTGACCTCCAGACCGGTTGCAATGGAATTAGAAGGGTCGCAAACCCCTGATTAGCTGGGTCTCCGAGTTCATTTGGGGGCGGGGGGGGTCAAACCCTAGGGGGCACCCCATTGGGTCACTAGGAGGCTACGCGTGGTTGAGGGGGTTAGAAACCTCCAATGACGACGTATGAGGGCTCGTTGGAAAGCTCTCGCCGAGGCGGATGCGCCCCGACCCTCAAAACCCCCGAAACCGCCGGCTGGACAACTGCCAGCCAGTTGTCTCACATGTTGTCTCAAACCCAAAACCGTTTTGGCTTGCCACGCACGCTCTAGGCAATTTCAACCCGTGGCACGGCCCAAGGGGGTAGCCCGTGACGTCACGCATCCGAAACCGTCGACGGGCAGCTCAACAAGTGCGTGGGGGCTGAGATTATGTTGTCTCAAGGTTTGCTTTGGACCCATACAAACCCTAAACCCTAAACCCTAAAACCCTAAACCCTAGGGCCCAGACCCAATACCCTAAACACAGCTTCAAATACCCTAAGCAGCCAGTTTTGCAGAGTTTCAGCGAGACCCCACTTCAAAACATTAGGGTTTAGGGTTTCGGCGAGGCCCCAGTGCCAAAAACACGCATCAGGCTTGCAAAACCCTAAACCCTAGGGCCCAGACCCAATACCCTAAACACAGCTTCAAATACCCTAAGCAGCCAGTTTTGCAGAGTTTCAGCGAGACCCCACTTCAAAACATTAGGGTTTAGGGTTTCGGCGAGGCCCCAGTGCCAAAAACACGCATCAGGCTTGCAAAACCCTAAACCCTAGGGCCCAGACCCAATACCCTAAACACAGCTTCAAATACCCTAAGCAGCCAGTTTTGCAGAGTTTCAGCGAGGCCCCACTTCAAAACATTCGCGAATTAAGACGCCTATCGCCTGGATGCGAGCATTGTATGCGTCCGGTGTTTGCTGCGACATTTGTGCCTCTCCGACTGCGTCAGCGCCCGATGTGGTTGCGTATGGCTGCGTTCGTCGAGTGCACTGACCCCCTGATTTCACACCACCCGTGCACCGCCCACCCAGCCAGACCCGCCCCTGCGCCGCTGTGCTGTTCCTGCGCTGCTGGCGTGCGCGCGCTCTTCAACCTAGCTCCAACCGGGGCGCCCGCAGTGCCTGCCGAGGGGTTATTACACGCACAGCGTGCGGGCATTTAAAATCAGCAGTGATGCGCTGCAACAACATACACGACGGCGCACACGCCGCCGCCGTGCTCCTAGACTGCGACGCTCTCGTAGGCAGCTGCGGCGCAGGTGGCGTAGGCATCCACCAGGTCGCTGCACTTCCACGCGTCCTGGGGGGTGGGGTAGGGGGGACAGTGTAGCGGGCAGCCTGAAATGATGGCAACCGCACAGCGGGCAGGGGAGGCATGCAAACAGCACGGCAGTTGCCCTGGCCGTTGGCAAACCTTGCAGCCGCCACAGATCTTGCCGCAGACCGCGCACCTGCTTGTGCTCCTGATAGCAGGCCACGCACGCGTCCCGCTGCCCCTGGCAGGGGACCTCCCGCTTGGGCGCGCTGCGGGGGCGGGTTGGACGGCGGTGGGGGGGGGGGGGGGATTGTCCTTTGCATGCGGGATCGAGGGCCACTCCCCGCCTCGGGGAGCGGCCGGCTGGTGCTAGCCCGCCCCGCCAACAAAAGCGCATAAACCCTAATGTGGTTTTTGGTGCGATGATGGCGCTACAAGCAGCCGCTGTGCCTGCTGCTCACGCAGTGGGGCAGCCCTTTCTCTGCTGCCTGCTGCCGCTGCCTGCTGCTGCTGCTGCCCGCTGAGCTGGCCTTGGGGTTGCCGCCGCGTGCATTGAGAGCATAGCAGCCCCGCCCCGACCCCACCCAGCCCCCCGCAAATCCCCCCCTCCCCCCACCTGTACTCGCGCTTGAGCAGGTCGTCCGCCGCCGCGGCCACCGCCGCCACCTCGTGCTCCTCGGCCTTGAGCAGCAGCGCGCCCACGCGGCGGCTGGTGGCCAGCACGCTGCGCACCTCGGGCTCCAGGGAGAAGGTGGCGCCCAGGTCACCGGGGATAAGCGGCGGCAGGCGCCCACCCAGCAGGGCCGGCAGCCCGCCCCCGCCGCCCGGTTGGCCGCCGCCCCCCCTGCGGTCGGCGACGTGTTTCACGCTGGGTCGTTTCAGGCACGGCAGCAGCAGCAAGTGTGTCAAACCGTGGAACTGGGGGCCGTTGAGGAAGGGTCGCAACAATTCGCAGCACGGCCAGCAACAAACCCCACCACGACCAACCGCGCACCGCTGCTGCCGCCGCGCCGCCGGCGGGTCGTCCCGCTTCACGCCCGACAGCCGCTCCAGGAGTTTGATGCTGATCTGGATCTGCGCGTGGGAGCGCACGCATGCCGGGGGGGGCGCGCGTCAGCGCGCAACGCATGCCGCCAGCGTGCGCAGCCAGCCGCCCAGCCGCGCGGGGTGGGCCTGGGCCGCGGTGAGGCGCCGCCCCCTGCGCCTGGCGCCAACGGCCCACCTTTGCGCCCTCCATGGCTGCGCCGCCGCCTCCAACTGGTTGCTCGGCGCTCTGCAGAAGCGCGGGCGCCGCGCACACGCTGCAGCGCGCGCGCTCGCCGCTGCGGGCGTCGCGCGCTCGCCAGCAAGCCAAGCCCGCTGCCTGGCTGCCTCTGAGTGCCTGCCTTGCTGCTTCCGACACAGTTGCAACAGGCCAGCGGGCTGCAGGTCTCTCCCGGTGAAGAACGGCACCTCTCGTGCGCGGGCTGTCCTGTCCTGGCCTGGCGTGGTGCACCGACTTGATTGAACACGACCGACTGAAACGCGAAGTGCATGATCAACCCCCTCGAACTCACTCGGGCGTCACCCGCTGATCTCGCCCTTTTGACATCGATTCGCCCCCGATCCTGGCTGCCTCAAAGCCGCCGCGGGTGCCCATTGCGTCTGATTGCGTCCCCTCAACTCCATACGCCGGCGAACCGCGCCCGAGGCCACCGCGCGCATGGCGCAGCCAGCTGCGGGACCCGCCTCCCCGTCCCCAGGGCCGTCCGAGGCCGCGCCGCTTGTCGCAAGCCATGAAGGGGGCGATCGCGGTCCCCCGGAGGCCGCCGCCGCGCCTGGGCCGCCCGCGGGCGCGCCGGCGCCCGCCGGGCCCGCTGAGCCTGCTGGGCCGGCCGCGGCCGGGCGCTGGGCGGCCCCGCAGCAGGCGCGCCCGCCGCCGCCGCGCCTCGAGCCCGGCAAGCCGCCGCCCCCGGCCGAGCCGCGCATGCTCACGCCCATGGGCTGGCTGAATGTGGTGCTGCGGCGGCGCTGGCGGGGCCGCTTTGCGCTGGCCGTGGAGGAGCTGGGCCCGACCCCCGTCAGCAGCGACGGCGAGGGCGAGGGCGAGGGCGAGGGCGAGGGCGAGGGCGGGGCCGAGGGCGGGGACGGGGGCAAGCGCGGGCGCGGCGGGGACGGCGGCGACGGCGCCGCGCCGCCGCCGCGGCCAGTGGCGGAGCACACCGCGTTCCGCCTGGACGGTCCCCAGGCGGACGAGCTGGGGGGCGAGCCGCGGTGCGCGGCGCGCGTGTGTGTGCGGCGCGCCGCCGCGGTGCCGCAACAAACTTGTGCTGACGTTATTGCTGACCTGCCAGCCCCTTGCTCTGCACCAACGCAACCCGCCCTCCCCAACACGGCCCGCAAACAAACCACCACCCCCCCCAGCTTCCGTGCCGTGATCGCCGGCGTCGAGTGCTGCGCGGTGCTGCCAGACGGCCGCGAGCGCCAGGTGGCGTGCGGGGAGGTGTTCCGGGCGACCGGGCCCACGTACCGCGCCGCGGAGCAGGCCGCTGCGGGGCTGGTGCGCGACTGGTTTGTGGCGCGCGGCCTGTGGGACCCCAACACCCTGGAGGCACCGCTGCCAGAGAACATCAGCCTAGTGCGCGGGAAGGGGGGGAAGCGTGCGCGCGCGGGAAGGGGGGGAGCAGGCTCTGCGCTTGGCAGGGTTGGCAGCCCTGTGGGGGTTGCGTGAGTTTTGCCGGCGGCTGCTCAATCTGCACGCGCCGGCCAAGCAGAAACCGTCAGCGGCGTGTGCCCCCCCCCCCGCAGACTTTACTGGCCAACCGCCACCGCGCCCAGTCCCGGCTGCGCTCCGAGGACAACCCCCTCGCCTTCCTCGACCTCGCAGTGCAGGGGCGCCCCGGGGGTGAGGGGGGGAGTGAGGGGGCGCGCCTGCAAGCTTGCGGCTGAAGCATGCATCTGCACGATGTGGCATGCCGGCGGCGGCGGTTTTGGCAGAGCGGCCGTGCTGGCGGCCGGATTGTTACGGTGTTGGCGGCAGTCAAATCACTGAGCCCCCCCCCCTCCCCCCCAAAAAAACAATCCCCCAGTCAACCGGGTGGTGCTGGAGCTGTTCCACCACACAGAGCCGCTGGTGGGTGCGAGCGAGGGGAGGAAAGAGTGAATTATTGAGGCGCCGCACAGCTGGCCCGCCGTTTTGCGACGACGCTGTCTCCAACTAGTCATGCCCCACCACAGCTTCCCTCTTTCACCACAAGTTGCGGTCCACAAACAACCCAAACCCCCAGGGCGCGCAGTGCTTTTTGGGCATGCTGCACGGCGCCCCACCGGACGAGGCGGTGCAGGGCGACACATCAGTGGCCAGCAGCGCCCCCGCTCCTGCCCAGGGCCAGCCCCCCTCGCCACCTCCTGGCGCGTTTGGCGGGCGCGGCCTGGCGGGTGCCTCCTTTGACTCGGTGCTGCCCTCCCTGCTGATGGCGGTGGGCGGCGCACCCCAGGAGGCCCTCGAAATGAACAGTGAGAGGCTCCGCGCACGCGCGCGCGCTCGTGCACTGAGCCCAGCCGTCACCTTGAATTGCTGGGCGGCGCAAAACAAGGCATGCTTGCTTCTGCAAGCTCCCCTGCGGCCCCCACCTTGACTCCAAGAATACCTGCGGTCGTTGGAACTGAAACCGCCGCTGCGCAGTGTCGGCTCAGGACCGGGCAATGGCCAGCGCGCGTGAGGAGCAGGAGGAGGAGCGCGGCACCAGTGGCGGCGGGCGCGGGCGCGGGCGCGGCGGCAGGCGTGGCGGCGGCCGAGGCCCACCAGGCGGGCGCGGGCGGGGGCGGTTTGGAGGGCGCGACGGCGGCCGCGGGCGGGACCCTGGCGATAGCAGCGAACGCGGCCGCGGCGGGCTGGATGGAAGCGGCAGGGGCCCGCGCGGACGCGACGGGCCAGCGGCTGTCGATGTACGCGGCAGCGCTGCACCACGGGCTGCCGATGAGCCCGCAGCCGCAGCAGCAGCAGCAGCAGCCCCCGCAGAGGGCGCCCCTCCGCAGGGGGAGCCGCAGCCCCGCAGCCGCTACGAGCAGCGCTTTGACCGCCCCTTCCTGGTGGCACTGCGCCGCGACCTGCTGCTAGCAGCGGCCCAGCAGACCCAGCCGCCCGCCGCCGCCGCGGCAAGCGGCGACGCAGCCGCCGCACCGGCGGGCAGCGACGTAGCGCCGCCCAAGCCGGCAGCAGCCGAGGCGTCCAGCCCGCAGTTTTTCATCACGCTGCGCCCTTCCAGGGAGCTTTATGAGCGCCACGTGGCGGTGGGCCACGTGCTGTCGGGGTACGGCGCACTGCTGGAGGCAGCACTCGCGTGGCAGGACGCCGCCGCGGTGCGCACCGCAGCGGCCGCCGCCGAGGCCGCGGCGCAGCTCCAGGCGCACCTGGCTGCCACGGCGGAGCAGGCGCTCGGCGCGGCCGGCGGGGAGGCTGCCGGCCTGCCGCCCGCCGCCGTGCCGCAGGCCGACGCGGCCAACGCCCCGCTGCCGGTATGCCGCATCGTTGCGTGCGGCCAGCTGGCGCGCGGCCAGCCGCCACCCACACCCACGCCGCTGATGCTGGGCGCGTGGCCGGCGTGGCCGGAGGACCTGCCGCCGCTGGCCAAGCCGTGCATGGAGACGGAGGCCAAGGGCCGCCTCGAGGCGGCGCGCGCCATCAAGGCCGCCGGCAATGCGGCTTACGCCGCTGGCGACCTCCCCCTGGCGCTAGCCTACTACCGCCAAGGCATACAGTGAGCGGGGGAGGGGTTTGAGGGCGCGGGAAGGGGATGATGGCGCTGCTGCGGTCTGTGCTAGCAGCAGAATAGTGCGCATCGCACCGCTGCAGCGCTCACCCAACAGGACGCGCAAGAACCAACCTGGCCCTCACAACCCCCACGCATCCGTCCTCTCCCTATGCAGCTACCTGGAGCTGATCACCTTCACCAGCGACCTGTTTGGCGCGGCCAGCCCCAACATCAGCTACGAAACATCGCTGCCAATGTGGGAGACCGAGGTGAGCCGCCACAACTGGGGGGGGGCCACCATTTCCCGCCAGCCTTGGGGGAAGGCAGCAATAATGTCATCAGCAGCTCTGATCTATGCCAACATATCTGTGTCAACAATCGGCCCCCCCTGTGGCCTCCCATCCAAACAATCGCAGCTGGCGCTGCGGCTCAACCAGGCTGCGGCCCTCACCGCGCTGGGGCGGGGCGCGGAGGCAGTGGAGTCGCTGCGCGAAATGAGGATCAAGGCGCCCGGCAACGCCAAGGTTTTGGGGGGGGGGCTGTGCGTTGTGGCCACCGATTGGTGGTCATCCTGCAGGGCCTGTTGGAACTCCATCTCAGGCTCCAGCCTGAGCATCAGCACTGCCGTCCATGCTGTTTGAACGGCACGCGCACGCCGCGCGCGCTGCACCCCTGCAATCTATCCTGCATGCGCCGGCGCAGGTTTGGTTCCGCACCGCCCAGGCCTTTACCTCCATGGGCCTGCCCGCACTGCCAGACGCGCTGGAGGCGCTCAGCAAGGCCGCTGCGCTGGCACCCCGCGACCCCGGTGAGCTGGGGTTGGGTTGGGGGTTTGAGCAAGAGTGGCAGGGCAAGCTGCCCCGTTCCCCGCCTGCGCGCAGTCAAGACACCTGAACGGCCGCCCGCCCCCCCCAAAAAAAACCCAGCCATCCAAGCGGCGCTGGCCGACGTGCGCGGCCGCATCAAGCGGGGCCAGGGTTCCACCCGCCGGCTCGTCGGCGCCGGCGTGGCGCGCGCGCTCGGCAGCGGCCGCCTGTACGGCGGGGGCGAGGGGGGCGGCGGTGCGGACGACGACACCGGCGGCGCCGCGGCTGTCGACCAGCGGGGCGGGGCGCCGCGCGTGCCGGCCGCCCTGGCTGCGGAGATTGTGGGCCGCCGCCTGGGCCTGGACGCGGTGGCGGCGGCGCGGGGCGGGCACCTGCCGTACGCCGCGCCCCGCGCCGCGGAGATGATGGCGGCCTGGTTCCAGCCGCGCGGGGAGTGAGCGCGTACAGGGGGGTTGGCAGCAGCGTGGCCAAGCCGCCTTGCCATGCACATTGTCATGTCCATTGCTTCGATTGGGCTTGCGTTGCTGGTAATCATGTCCTCAATGGCGGCAAGTCAACGGCAGTCGGCGACTTGAGCGGCGGCGCGGCACACACCCGAGTGAGTTTGCAGCAGCAGGCGGAGCGGATCGGGATGGATACCAGCAATTCTCTCGCCATTCAACCGAAACATTGATTGGCAGTGCAGCAGCTGAAGCGCAAGCCGCGCAGAAGCCCAGCGCGCCCAGCCCCCCCCCCCCGTGCCCCCGCGAGCGGTCAATCAACCAGGAGAAGGTGTGTGGAACAAGCGAACCCGCGTGGACTAAACCGAGCGCGCCGCGGAAGCGCAGGCGACGCCAGCCTCGCCCGACCGCGGCCGGCACGCGCAGCCGGCGCGGCGCGGCGCGCGCGATGCGGGTCAACGCCAACACCACCATCACGGGGCAGCGGGTGGTGCTGGTGCCCTACCGGCGCGAGCACGTGCCCCGCTACCACGAGTGGATGCAGTCAGAGGAGCTGCAGGTTCGCCGCGCGCGCGCGGGGGGCGGCGCGCCAAGCGGCAGCGGGCAGGGGCCTCCGCGCTGCTGGGCGGGCAGTGCACAGCGGCGGGGACGCTGTGGCGTGAACGCATCACAGCCTGGTGCGGGCAAGAAACACTAGTCAGTCAGAAAGTGAGAGCTGTCTTGCGTTGCGGCCGGCGGTGCAGACACGGGTTCTCCCTCCCCCTCCCAACCACAAAAGGAGCTGACCGCGTCCGAGCCGCTGTCGCTGGCAGAGGAGTACGCAATGTGCGACGCCTGGAGGGACGACGCCGACAAGATTACGTTCATACTGCTGGACAGGGGCGCGCCGGCAGCAGAGGAGCAGGCGGGCTGGCCGCCGGGCGGGCGGGCGGGCGCGATGGCCGGCGACGGTGAGGGAGAGGCCGGTTTGCCGTGCGCTGCGTTGAAGCCACCCTGGGCGTGTGATCGGGGCCCGCTGGCCGAGGATGCTTGGTTTTGACTAGGCCGCCCAATGCACGTGCCCCCCCTCAACCGCACCGCACCCCCGCAGTCAACGCCTTTGTCAACGACCCGGACGACCGCGCCGCCGTGGAGCTGGAGGTGATGGTGGCAGAGCCGGCCAGCCGGCGGCGGGGCCTGGCGCTCGAGGGGCTGCGCCTTTTCATGGCCTACCTCGCCACCACGCTGGGCGTGACCTCCTTCACGGCCAAGATCGGGCAGGACAACGCCCCCTCCATAGAGCTGTTCACGCAGCGCCTGGGGTTCAGGGAGCTGCGGCGCGTAGAGGTGCGACCGCAGCTGGGGGGGGGGGCTTGGGCTGCCCCCTTGCGGCTCCCCGCGCCCTGGATTCTGATCCCCACCCATGTTGGCCTGCTTGTTTGCAACCCCTGCCTTCCAGGCTCTCTGGTGGTTTTGCCGCTGCCAACCATTACCCTCCACCCCCAATAAAAACCGCACCCGCGGCGGTAGGTGTTCAGGGAGGTGCACTTTGAGCTGCGCGCGGAGGGCGAGGTGGCGGCGGCACTGGCTGCAGAGGGCGCGCAGCTGCTGCTGGGCAGCTACGACTGACGGGGGCGGTGCCGGGCCCGGCGCTGCGCTGGGCCCTCTGCTTGGCGCGGCTGCCGCGGCTGCCCGTGGTGCTGTCAAGCCACAGCCTGCCGCGTCTGGCGTTTCGCCGCTGCATGCCTTTCCCCCCGTCTCTGGAACCCCCCTGTTCTGTTTGGCTCCCCCGCAACCCGTGCCTTTTTTGACCAAGTCGGTCTTACACAGTTCTACCCGATGACTCTGTAACTGTTCTTCCCGGCCCCCTTTATGAGCGCACACTCAAAGAGAGAGCCCCAAGGGAAACGCGAACGCTCCGCGGGACACGCGCGAACACGGCCCGGGGCGGGCGGCCCGTCGCGCAGCGGGCGCCCTGGCCCCCGGGTGTGGCGCCTCTTTCTCTGCTCCCTCTTCACTCATCATCCACAGTGGGTTGTCATGGCGCCCAGAATACCTGGGCGGCATGCCTCGAGCCTCGAGCAGGGAAGGAAACCAAACGAGAAACACACAGCAAGCAAGAGCAGACGACAAGACGCGACGGACAGGAACCACAGATGCCGCTGGCGGCGGCCGGCCGGGGGGAATCCTTCAGCCTTGGGGTTTGTGGTGTGCGTGCGGGGGGTGGCAGCCCCGCGGGGCGCGCCCCGGGGGCGCGGCAGCGCGGTGGGGTTGCGCTGCCGCCGCCCCGGCAGGCGGGCGCCCCAGCCCTTGATCGCCTCGACTCGCAGTCGCGCCCGGATGTGTGCGCACTCGCCATGCCACGATGTGCTGTGCCTTTTTGTATGCCGTGGAATCGCGGCGCGCGCGCGCGCGCGGCGCCTGCGGCGGGAGGCCCGCTGCAGGCGCGGCGCGCGCGCGCGCGCCTCCTGAGCCACCCTCCCCACCGATCCCTGTTTCCTCCTCCCAGCCCGCCGCCGAAAAAAGCGGTCGAAACGAATCCGCTTCGCCCTAAACACCGCTGCACACGCTAGCAGGGTGAGCGCGCCGCCGCGCCCGAGGTGCCTCAGAGCCCCCCGCGGCGCGGCGGCGGCGCACATCGGCGCTGGGCCGCGCCTTTACTCCACGCCCTCAATCTTGTCCTCCACATCGGCGTACATCTGCAAGGGGGGGGAGGGGAGGGGGGGCAGTGGGAGGCAGGCGTCGGCGCTGGAGCCTTTGGCGCGTGGCCAAGCGGGGCGCAGACGTGAGTTGGCACAGCGCGCGCGGGCACAGCAGGCTGGCGCCGCCAGCACCCCACGCACACACAACAGAAAACCGATGATCCAAGCCCTGCCCCCCACCTGGCGCAGGCGCTCCAGCTTCTCCTCGCTGGCCTCCCAGTAGCCGCGGCCGTTGGCCTCCAGGAAGGTGGCCACCAGCTTGCGGAAGCTGCGGGGGGGGGGGGGGGGGGGGGGGGGGGGGGGGGGGGGGGGGGGGGGGGGGGGGGGGGGGGGGGGGGGTCAGGGCTGGGGCCCGCGGCATTGCAGCTT
>BDRX01000045.1:280062-313329 GCA_003203535.1 Raphidocelis subcapitata | reverse complement strand
CGACTCGAGGCCCGGCCGCCGCCTCGGCAGCGCGCCGCGGCAACTATTTGCACGCCCGCACAGGCCCCCGCCGCTTGCGGCGGTGCGCGCATATGATCGCACATACAGCACCCCCCATGAGCTCGCGTTGAGCTCCAAGAGCGGTTGTACCGCGGGGAATGTAAATCCTATCCTATCCTATCCTTCAAAACTGGGGACCAGATTCCTGTGCTGTCCAGCGGGGCGCTTTGCTGGTCCAGCGGCTTCAGGCGTATATCTCCACCACTAAACTTTAACCAAAGAGCACCAGACGCTGGAAACGTTGTAGTCAAAGTACTCCTTCCACGCCTCAAAGTCTATGACATTCAGCGTCTTTACCAGAGCAAGCAGGCCTTGACCAGACAACTGTGTGGGATGTGTTGCCTGCAGCTCAGCATATACTTCTCCAGGTCTCCTGTACTCGTAGGACTGCACGCTCCACAGCCCATCGGGAAGGTTCTCACTACCGCCGCAACGCAGCCTGTTGGAGTCCGTCAACTCCAGGTAGCAGCCGTACGTGGCGCCAGTGGGGTGTCGTAATGAAGCGTAGTATAAACTCCCTGCCGAGGCATCAAGGGGGACGGCAAACTCAAACGGCCGTCTTGCACGCACAACTGTACTCATACTTGTCTGGTTGCTCGCAGTCTGGACTGGGCAAGCCCTGCCTTCCTGGTGCAGAGAAATGGCTGTGGCTTCCTGATGTGCATCGGTCCTGGCGCCATGACGCACTGCTGCAGCCTTTTGCGAATCCAGAGGATACTTGAGGTACAGCAGCAGCAAGGCAAGCATGTCGCCTGCAAGAAGAAGTCGGCCGCATGTTGATGTGCACATGGTGGATTAGCAACTCGGACCCTTGGCTTGTATTCAGCTTGTATTCGGAAGTGCTGTGTTACCTGGATTCAAATAATACGATCAACAAGCCGAGACGAGCCGGCACAGTGTTTTTGCACCCCACCCTTGTCAACCGCGGCCACGCGTACATTGTGTGCAGAGAAAGCTGCAACGGGACGGATGTGCCCTGCTCTGCCTGCAATGCTCAGGACATGCTCGAGACAGAAGCTGTAGTTGACACCAATCACGCAAAAACCGTGATTGAGGCAGTCATAAATGACTGTCGCGACAGTTGCAGCACGGAAAATGCACACTGCCTCGAATGTCTCACCCAGCGCGTGTGTGATCGGCCAGACAATTCCGAAGCCCCGGCCCCTGCCTCTGCCACGTTGTACTTTGCAATACTGGTGGCCGGCTTTGTGTTGATGATTGCTGTTCGCGTGGCCAGGAGCTTTGGAAGTCACAGCAAGTAATGCAAGATGCATCTAGCGATGTGCACGGCCGAGCATGCTGTGGCCGCGCCTACCCAGGTTTGCGTGCCATGGCTGTGCAGGCAGTGGTGGGATGCCACACTCTCCACCTATGTCGGCCTGTTTGGAGGGCGCCTGCGTGCCACTGAGCCCCCTGCCACCACACGTGCGCCGCTCGACGGTCCGACCCACCGCCGAAAACAAACAGAACGCATTTTGCAACCTGGAGGTAACACAGCCGTCCCCGTCCACTTCCACAGCCGCCAGGGGGTTTCAATGAGGGGGGGACAATACAGGACTCAAAACAAACGCGGACAAACGCGGGGCTGGTACTTCACAGCGCTGTATTGGCTGTGTTGGTTTGCAACCCGCGTTTTGTCATGTATCCTCGTTCGCCACGCAAGGGCAGCATAGCGCCCCATCCCAAAACTGCGCTAGGTCAGGTCTGGCGGGCTTTTGCAAACGCTGTGCATGTGTTGTGGGGAAGGGCGTGTCTGGGGCAAATAGACGCCCGGCCTAGTGAGCAGGTGTGCAGGTGGCGCGCCCGCAGTTGAAAGCGCGCACGGCGCGCCGCGCCTGCCCTCCCCACCCGCTGGGGAGGGAACTTGGTGCAACGGATCAAGCAAATAAGCGTGAGTGCAGGCTGCAGGTAAGCGGGGCGTGCCGTGGCAATTGATTCCTAGCGTAGCGCGCCGCCCACCCAAGTTCAAGACCTGCGCCGAGGATGATGCGGCGGAGTGCACGGGCCTAGTCGGCAGCTGCGTACCATCACTTCAAGTGCGCCGCACACAGTTCTGGTGCGCTCATTGCCGGGCTGCAGTGTGTTGTGGTCGTTTTACAGGCCAACCGGCGTGGCGGCGGCGGCCGCGGCTGCGGGCCAAGCGGCCACTCTTCGGCGTAAGGGGGGCCACCCAGCGGGCAAGGAAAAGCCGTCTCTCCAGCATCTGTTACGGGCTGCATCTGTAACCCCGCACGCTGCTGCTGCAGCCGACGCCGCGCCGCGCACGGTTGCGGGGCCCACACGTGCAGGGGTGCTGCTCCTCGCACACACAAATGCTGGGGGATGCAATGGAGAGGTACCATCCATGGGTGTTACAGTACGATATCGGCTGCGGTGGCAGGCCTGAAGAGGATGATGCCCTCCGTTGGTCACGGCGTGCGAGCGTGTGCCGCAGCTGGCCAGCAGCGACCCGCAGCACCGCTGCCATCTAATCCCCGAGCATACTGCCATGGCCGTGGGCAGGATGCCAACATTTCTAGAAGCTCTTGCTGTACCGCATTTGCAAAAGGCGGTGCCATGTCTGCGGGGCGGCGGCGGGGCCTGGGCGGGGCGCCAGAGCCGGCACTGCGGCAGTGGGCTGCGGGCTGGGAGCTCTACGGTGCGTGCGGGGCTGCGCATTTCTCAACCAAACCCCTTGTCGCGCTGAGCCAGCCCCACACTACCCAGTGCACTTCAGCGCTTCAATGCTCAAGGCGCTCAGGAGGGCGCATCATAGGGACAATTTGTGGGATCCAACTGAGGGGGCTCACGGGCCGTGACATGCCCGCATGGGTGCAGAAGCCGTGCGGTACACCCAAATCACATCCGTGCTGTGCAGGGACGTGCTGTGGGCCTGCGGTGGTGTGCGCGCAGTGCGCGGTGGTGTGCAGGTTGCTGCAATGCTACACCGCATGTACCCAACGGGGAGCTGTGCGCCGGTACACCATGGGTTCGGCATTGAGCGCGAAAAAAAACTCGGATTCCCAGGCTCCGTGGACGCGTCTCTCGCCGTAAAGAAAATTTTAGCAGCCAATAGGGAGGACGACCTTCTTCAATTCCATTCTACTTCATTTTGTTACTTGCGGAAAGGAAACTCGGCTCGCCTGCACCCGCGTGATGGATGGTGCCCTGCCCTACCGGCACACCGCAATCATCTTAGCGGTTGTTGCGCTGGTTGGGCTGGGGCTGGGCCTGCTGCATGAACATGGCACAGCAGGCTTGACCAGGCACATGAAGCTTGCACCCACGTCTTGCTCTGGCGTGGAAAGCAACGACGTCCATCACTACGGCTGGCCCTTCGCTGGTGGAGTGCTGCACATATTCGTGCGGGTGCTCAAAAGTGACCAAGGCTTCGTTGCCAAGTTCTTCCTCTTCCACGAGACGGAGTTCCGCAGAGAGGTTGCTGAATTGCCAGCTGCTCACTACCCATATGCAGCCGGTGTGAAGAAGGAGCTTTTGTCGCTGTCTGCCGAAGTGGTCACCCCAAGTGGCGTGCGAGTCCTGAACCATGAGGTGTGGGAGTGCCTGCAGGGGGAGGAGTGTGTCGCTGAATGGAACCCTTACGGGAAGTTCCGACTGCCCGCCTACACAGCAGTCTTTGGCGAAAGGAGAAACGTCTCTCTACGCTTCAGCATGCCAAATGCCAATCACACGTTTTCAGCTGAAAAGGGGACGAAGATTACTGTGATAGAGCGCAGTATTCCCCTCGACGCCATGATCAATGACGCAAGGGACGCCCAGCTCCGAAAAGAAAGCATTCGGGCCGTGTTGAAAACTGTCCATGGCATTACTGGGGAAGACCCCAAACTAGCCGGAAAACTTCTGTCCACGTTCATTTCGTTTCATAAACACGTAGGGGTGGCAGGAGTAGATTTTTACTGCAGGGCTCACGCGTGCCAGCGGTTTCACAGTGATCCCACGATAGCTGCGCTTGTGGCTGATGGGTCCCTGAGCCTGATCACCTGGGAGGTATTCCCAGAGACACCTGCTTGGGTCTACTTCAGTCAAACCGTGCAATACAACCACGCCATACTTTCGCACCTGAGCTCCGCCCACTACCTGCTGATCATGGACCTAGACGAGTTTGTTGCGCTGGACCAAAAGGCCGAGCTGCTCAGCCTAAAATGCCTCCTTCCGTTGCTCGAAAACGGGTGCGCTACTTTCCAAAAGTTCAACTTTTACGCCAGCAAGCAAGTGCCCCTCGGAGAATTCAACCTGTCTAGGCTGCAGCTGAGGGACACAACGCCAGCGCCGCTGACCAGTGGCAAGACCATAGTCAATCCAAATGCTGTCTACGGCTTCTTTGTGAACGACGCAAAAGTGTGCGAAAAATACAGCATTAACGGATGCGTGAAAGGAAAGGTTTGCCCGCGGATCAACGCTTCGTGTGCCACGATGGCGCATGCAATCAACATGTTCAAGGAGAGAAGAAAACTCCCGAAAAGTGTGGAGAAAGTGGACGACTGGCTGTGGCCCTGGATTGAAGAAGTTAGTGGTTGATAGCAACGTGGCAACCAAAACGCCACGCTCAAACGCGCACATGAAGCAAACAGACATGGCACTCCAGTTCCAAGGCGCGGAATTAATACCAAAATCAAGGAGACAGTCGGAATTTATACTTTGAGCATTCCTCAGTGTTTTGCTTGGCTGGTGTTGCTCCTCAGTGTTTACGGTGCTTGCTGCACACGGTGCTTTGACAGGCGCAATGGGCGCGCAGGCATTATTGCATCATTTGCATCATTGCTGATTATCATTAACCCTTGACGACCAGGAGCGGCGCCGGCGGGATAGGGTGTGCGGCGGCGCCACACCATGCGTGCATGTGTTTGAACATGCAGTGCGTACAGCCCCGTAGCAGCTGAGCTTGTCATGTTGACCCGTCGCCAGCAGCATTGGGGCCTGCATCGCAGCCCGTGCGACACCGCGCATTGGGGGGGCTTGCTCCCATTCGAGGGGCGCCCTTCCATGCTGCAGTACGTCGCAATGCAGTTCACGCTGAATCGACTTTGCAGCTGAAAGTCGCAGTCATTCATTCAACCGCAATGCACACTGCATGTAAATTCACGACACAACACAACACAACACAGGAACACACACACTTCTCTTTGCAAAGGTGAAACACGTAAACCTGCCGCCGGGGGAAGAAGGGGGGCCAATGGCACGCCGGTTCCGCACGATTGAGAATAATTTGGCGCGGAATACGGGCGGTTTCACAAGAACAGCGCTAACTCACGAGGTGTGAGGTGTGGAGCGCGTGCAGGCACTGCTGGGGTGTCCCCGCCCGCCCAAATAGTTCCTCAGGACCTCATTGCACCTCTCTTGGAGTGATGCGGAGAACGCGCGGCCGCGTGAGCTTGGGCGGGTGTCACCGAGCTCGGAGCTCAGCTGGTGGCAGCTCACCAGCCGGGGACTTAATTTTTGCATGCATCCGGGCAGGGATATGAACTGGCTGGGGAACGCTTCAAAGCGGAGCAGCACGCCGATTTACAAGCAAACCCTAGATGCAAACGTGATTTAGTATTATTTGCAGCGACGTGTACTGAAACATGGAAGGAGCCCAACGTTTTTCGCCGGTCAGCTTTGTGCCATTCACAAAATAATACCCCGCCCAGTGGACATTGTCGTCCCACCAGTGTGTTGGGGCTGTGTGCATGTGCGGCCTAAGGTCCACGTGCGAGAAATTGGATAGGATATGTGTAGCCATGTCGTATAGATAGTCAATGACGTCGGGCGTCTGCCACGGGTGAACAAAAGAGTCCACAATGGGGGGCCGTCTGGGTATTGAAAGCCAGTAAACCCTGGGCGCCGGCAGACCTCGCGAAGTGCGATCAGCAATGGCTTCCTCGATCAGCGACCGCACCCGCCGCAGATTTGAGATGAAGTTCTGTACGGCATACGGCTTTTTGCTGCAACCACACGCCCTGGGCGTGGAGCCTTTTATACAATGGCTGCAAAGCGCAGGGCAGCCACACTTCTTATGCGTGGAGCCTTTTGCACAGTTTGTGCAAATAGCGGGATCCCAGTACTTGCGGACGTCGTCGACTGTGAGCTTCACGTTGACAAAATTGGCCAGGTCATGCAGCAGGCTGTTTAGGAGTACTGTTTTTCCCTCAGCTATATATTGCCGCAGGGTAGACCTGTGAGGATCTTTCAGCAGGGAGGCCAGGCCAAGGTTTGGAACCTCGTTGGTCCCAATGAGGAGTGGGTAGGTGGATATGTTCCCATGCACTTCACTTCCATTGACCACGTAGCCGTTCAACATGTATTGCAGAAGATTGTAAAGGTGCCCTGTTCGTGAATCCCCTATCAAAACTACCTTATTCCTTGTCATGCAACTTTCCATTTCGACTTTATCAAAGTGCCGGTAGGGTTTTCCGTGGAATGGTTGAAATACGTGTCGCATGCCACGGCGGCCATCAGAAGCGCTGTCCACCACTTCCTCTGGAACTCCTTCCCAAGTGTTTCTACTTAGTCGACCGCGTGGCAACCAGACCCCGGTGCTGTCCAGGTCTCTTCCTTCCTGGTTGGCTGGCTTGGCAGAGCGGCGCTCGCCGCTTGCATGGACATCGATCAAGGCGCACCCGACGCTGGAAACGTTGTAGTCAAAATGCTCCTTCCACTTGTCGAAATGGTCAACTTTTAGCTTCTCCAAGAAGGGGAGCAGGCCCCCACCGTAGACTTGAGGAGGGCCTGGTGGCTGCAGCTCGAGGAACTTCTTGCCAGGCCGCCTGTACACGAAGACCTGCACACCCCACAGCCCTACGCGCAGGTTTTCACTGCCGTGGCACCGCAGGGTGTTGGAGTCCGTCCATTTCAGGTAGCAGCCGTACCATGCGCCAGAGGAATGCTGCAAAGACGCATACAAAAGGCTCGCCTCCGAAAGGTTGGACGGTGCAGCGAAGTCGAGGGGATGCATTCCATTGACCACTTGGCGTGTCCGGTTGCTGGCAGGCTGCGGCGAGCACGCGGCATCGTCGCGCAGGAACAGCAGCCGCGTTGCCTCCTCGTCAGCGCCGCTGCTGGTGGCCGCTGCACCTGTCCTGCCGCCCCAGCTCGCTGCCGGCGTTTGGGTGCGTAGCAGTGATGCCAAATGGACAGAAGCGCGATAGACAGGAGTATTGTCACGCGCTCCGACGACATACTTTGCGCCCGACGACATGCCTGGCAGCGAGGAAAAGCGGCAACGCATAGTTGCGAAAGTGGCGGCTTGGACAGGCGGCTTGGACATCGGAGTTTTTGGAGCAGAAGTTCGCACCCAAACAGTCGGTGCGAACTTTCTTCTTGGGCTTTTCTGCTGCGCAGAGTGAGCTCAGGGGTTCATGACCGTTACATGCGATGGCGGCCGCGGCGGCGGCGGCGCTGCCGGCGCAGGCGGCAGCGGCGGCGGTGGCGGGGGGGGCGCGGGCCTTCTCCCCCGCGGACCTGCTGCAGTGGCGCGCCTCGGACTGGGCGGCGGTGCACCACAGGGCCCCCTCCCTGCTGTGGGCGCACCGGCTGTACGTCGTCACCGGGAACACCCGGCCGCTGTCGCTGCTGCCGCGGCGGGGCGATTTTTTGGAGGCGGCAAAGGACGGCGCGCGGCGCGACGCGGACGCCTCGCTGGCCGCGGCGGCGCACCTGGCCGGCGCCTGCCGCGGCGCCGCGCCGCCGGCGTGCAAGCTGGTGGTGGCGGTGCCGCCCGAGGCGGAGGCGGCGGCGGCGGGGGCGGCCTTGCCGGGCGCGCTGCCGGGCGGCTGGGCGGTGGCGCGCGCGCCGGCGGGCGGGCCGCCCGAGGGCTATGCCGCCGCGGTGCGTGACGCCGGCGCGCTGCTGGTGTGGTCGGACGCGCCGCCGCTCTACCTGGGGCTTGCCCACCCCAAGGCGGCGCTGCTGTGGTTGGGGCAGGACTCAAAGGCGCGGGCGTGGGCCACGCAGCTGTGCGCGGGGCGGCCGTGCCTTTCGGTTGCCAGCAGCGCGGACGTGGCGGCCGCGCTGGCGGGGCTGCAGTGTAAATAGGCAGAGGATGTCCGCTGCAAGGGGCCAGTGCAAGGGCGGCTGCAAGGCTGTAAGGGGCTTAGCTGCGTGTGAAGGACCCCAAGCTTTGTGTGAAGGGTGGCTGCTGCGGTTTAAAAGGCGGCTGGGGGGTGGGTGCAGTGTCAATAGGCAGGGGATCGCCGCTGCTGGTGTTTGAGGCGCTGCCAAAAGGGCCCCCGGGCGGGATGCGCGCTCTGGGGGGGGGCTCAAGGGGCGGCAAGCAGCGACGAGGCCGCTCACCACCGGCGGCACCCAGGGTCGGGGCGCGCCCAGTGCGCACCTCACCAGCCGGTGACTTGATCTCTGCGCGCTTTGCGTAGCACGAATCGGCTTCTGCAGTCGGCATTCATCCGGGCAGCGATTTGAACTGGCTGGGGGCCGCTTCAAAGCGGAGCTTCCCGATTGCATCGCAGCCGCTGATGCTCATGTGACCGCGTAAAAGCATTCCAGCTCCTTGCCCCGTCATGCCCGGGCCCCGCGGTTGACAGCGGAGATGGCGGCCGGGGGGCGCCCGGCGCCGCCGCCGCTGCTGCCGCACCTCTCCAGCCGCAAAGCGAGGGCCGCGGCCCTGCGCGGCGGCACGAGGCTTGGCATCGCGGCCGTCGCGCTCGCTGTCGCGCTGCTGGCCCTCTCCAATGTGCTGTCTGCCGGCCGGCAGGAGGGGCTGTATGGGGCGCGTCAGCAGCGGGACGCCCGGCTGCTGGTGCTGGCGTTTTACTTCCCACAGGTGCGCCCCCCCTGTTGGGGCTGGCACTTGGTTCCACTCAATTCCCGCATGGACCCCCGCACGCCGCACGCTTGGTTATGCAAGCCCTTGGGTCGCGGCTTGTCAGCAGCAGCTGCTGCAATTCGCGACAGCACCACTCGCACGCGTCCGCGCAACCACCAAACCCCACTGCGCCACCCCAAACAAAAGTATCACCCCATCCCGGAGAACGCGGCCACCTACTTTGCCAACTTTTCCGACTGGGTGTTGGTGCGCGACGCGCCGGACCGCAACCGCCTGGGCGCGCCGGTGAAGAAGCCGGTGCCGCCGCTGGGTTACTACGACCCCCGCGACTACCCAGTGCGCCGGGCACAGGGCCAGATGGCGCGCGACTACGGGCTGGACGGCTTCATCTACTACCACTACTGGCTGGAGAACAAGCTGGTCATGGGGGAGGTGCTCGACCGGTTGCTGGAAGACGGCCAGCCGGACGTGCCGTTTGCGCTGTGCTGGGTCAACGAGTCGTGGCAGCGCAAGTTTTACGGCATGGAGCGGAGAGTCACGTTTGAGCTGCGGCACGACGCGGCCGAGGCGCACGCGGCCTACCTGGCGCGCGTGTTCTCCTCGCCCCTCTACCTTCGGGTGGACGGCGCGCCGCTGCTGGTGGTGTACCGCCTGTCGTCGAGCGTTGACTACATCGCCGACCTGCAGCGCCGCGTGGCCGCGCTCACTGGCAGCGGAATGTTTGTGGTGTCCTGCCTGCAGGACAACGTCGAGAGCAACGCGGGGATGTACGGCGCGGCGGCGCCCGGCGCGGGCGCGTTTTTGGAGTTTTACCCAAACCTCTACTGGCACGACCGCGGCGCCTCCATCTGCGCCGACCACCCGCAGCACGGCCTGACGGGGGAGCTCATGCCCCACCCCGATGTGGGGCTGCCCGTGTGGCGGGGCGGGCTGACGGGCTGGGACCCCACGCCGAGGTGCGGCGGGGGCGGGGGCAGGGGCGGCGGGGCGCCGGTTGTGTGTGTGGGAGGGCTGGGCTCGAAGGGGAGTGCAGGCTTGCGGCGCATGGGCAGATGCGCTGCCCTCGCAAGGTCTGGGCCCGTGGCGGCCGCCGCCGAAAGCGCTCCAGCGCTGTGCCTAGCGCCGTGCCCACAAGCGCAACCGCCCCCTGCCCCCAGGTACCCAAACGAGACCCAAGCCGACCGCCTCATCCTGGCTTCGGGCTGCCCCTCAAACTCCAGCGCCGAGGCGTTCTTGGAGGCGACCGCGAGCCGCCTCCGCGGCGCGGCGTGCGAGCTCGCCGCGGCCGGCGGCGGGGACGCGGTCTACGCCCTTTTCGCGTGGAACGAGTGGGGGGAGGGCGCGGTGATGGAGCCCAACAGCGTCGACGGCCACGGCCTGCTGTACGCGCTGGCGCGCGCGCGGCGCGAGGCGGCGCGGCTGCACGGGGAGGACGTCGCGGGGCGGCGCTGCCGCGGCGGCAAGGGGCTGCCGCAGCGCGCCGCGGTACGCATCTCGGTCAAGGGGCAGCCGTGACAGGCACGCCGCGCGCTGTGCGCGGGCCGGCTGCGGCCGATGGCGGCTGGGCCCAATCCCAATCCACACTGCAACATGTGTCCCGCTCCGCACTGTAATGCGTTTGGGCCCCGATGGCGCGGGCCGCGCCGCGCGGCGGGTGCGGTACCTGCCCTGGCCACCGGCGTGGTCGGCGCCGCGGTGCGGGGACACCCCGTCCCTGCCGCTGCGCCCCGGCAAACTCACAAATAACTGATTCGTTTACGTCTCAAGGAGGTCGCCGCGCGTGTCACCCGCGTACGCCGCACGGTCCGGGTACGGGGCCCGCACGGCAGGGCCCCCCGCCCACGCCGCCATGGCGTTTGCGGCTCGGTCGGGTCGTTCCTCGTCCCCACAGGGAGGCATGGGCAAACGGCGGCTTAGCAAGGACGGCCTTCGCGAGGGCTTGCGACTTGCGATTGCCGCCATCGCCCTGTCCGCGATTGTGGCTGCCCTAGCCCTGGGCCTGGGGCCCGGCAGCTCCAGCGACGGCCCCTCGCCGCCTCCAGGTTCGTGGCCGGGCGGCGGGCGCGCGCCGTGCAGTGCGCGCGCGCGCGTGCGCGCATGCAGTGCGCGTGCAGTGCGCGTCTGCCCGCCACCCCAGGCCGACGAAGCACCCGCAATCCGCAGGCCTCCAAGCCCCCCGGCGTGCCATGGCCGCGGCGCCAGGCAGCCTCGACGGTGGTGACAGCAAGATGGTCGTCAGCAGCAGCGAAGGCATCCAGCGAACAGCAGCCGGCAGCGGCAACGGCGGCGGCTTTGCACAAACCGCGATGCACTCGCTCACGGTTCGGAAATTCACCTGCAAGCGGCTCATCTGGCTGACGGGCCTGCAGGTGCGGTTGGCCACAGCGCCGAATCAGACGCGCCGGCGCACGTGGCGGCCGGAAATAAGCGGCAGCGTTGCGCGTTTTGGCTCCCCGCCTGCACGGCTACCGGCAGCCCTCTGCCAACGCAGCAGCTCACCGCACACCCAAACAACCGCCCAGGTTAAGACCGCCGACGGCAACGACACCAACTACATGACGAGCTCTTCCAGCTACCTCCGTTACTACGCGTCAGCCGTGCTGTCCGCAAGGGAGCGCGCCCCCTCGCTGCTGCCGGTGCTGGTGGTGCTCAACTCGATGCCGCAGGACTTTGTGGACTGGGCAGAGTCCCTGGTGCGCGCTAGGTTGAAGGGCTTCGGGTTTAGGGGTGCGCGGCCGGGGATGCGCCGCGCCGCGGCGGCTGCCGTTTCTCGCCTGTGTTGCGTCAAAGTCCCAAAGAGCACGAGGGGTTGGGGCCCTGACTGTATCAGGGGTTCTCTGCTGCTGCGCAGGCGCTGCCTTTGACACCTTTGACCCGCGCCGCCGGGGTCGACCAAACCCCAACGCACCCGCAGGGCGTGCTGGTCCTGCCGCACGAGGTCAGCTTTGCGCAGCGCATGGTGAATGCGGACAGCGTGATGATCAACCTCATGGCCTCCTACGCCCGCCTCGACATCCCCGCGGTGGTGGAAAAGGTGGGCGGGGGGTCTGGGGTGGTCTGCTCTTGTCTTGGGTTTAGGTTTGCGTCGCGGTTGGGGGCGGCGCTGGCTGGGGGCTTCCAGGGAGGGGCTGACGGCCCGTGAATGAATGGTCGTGATTCGTGAATGAACCCAAAACCCTATTGTTTCATTCGCCCGCCGGCAGGTGCTGGAGAGGCTTCCGGAGTACCAGCGTCGCCAGGATGAAAGCGCCCTGCGCGACCCGCACCACGGCAGCAGGGCCAGCGGCAGCGGGGGCAGCGGCAGCAGCAGCGGCGGCGGCGGCGGCGGAGACGGCGGCGGCAGCGGCGGTGGTGCCATCAGCGTCCCCAGGGACGTGGACTTGGAGCACGTGATTTGGACCGACCCGGACGTGCTGTTCCGAGAGGACATCGACTCCTGCACGCTGCCCCGGCCGCCGCTGGTCAGCATCGGCCCCGAGGTGCGCGTGCGCGGCGGGCTCGAGGCGGGGGTCGGGGCGGGGGTGGGTGGGGGGTGGGTGGCGGGTTGCGAGAGAGTGCGACAAGCCACTGGTCGAAAAGCAGCCCTCTCATTTCAGTCATTTGAATCACCTGATCGCCTCTCAACGCCCCGCGCACGCCCTTTCTGCTCAGATCCGGCCGGGCAGCACCCTCAACTGCGGGGTGATGTACTTCAACGTGGCCGCGTACGGGGAGATGCTGCCGGCGATGCTGGACTATGCCGACAGCAAAAACTGGAAGGTGCGGCGGCTGCGTCTTTGGAGTATTGTTTGTGTCAAAAGCAGCACACTCACGCATGCACGCATGCATGCACACCCACCAAACACACGCATGCATCAACAAACGCAGAAACGCGCACACCCAATGCACGCACAACCAGCGCAACCAACACAACCATTGCCCCCCCCCCCCGACCCGCAGTTCCAGACCGACCAGGACCTGCTGCTCAGGTTCATGAACGAGGCGGACGCGGCCCCGTGGCGGGAGCCTTGGCACCGCCTGACAAGCCTGCCGGATGCATACAACTACAAGGTGTCAACGACTTTTGAAAACTTTCCAAAGGGTCTTCGAATCTTGGTGGGGTGTGACGTGCACCCGAGCCGCTTGTTCCAGCTTTGGCAACAACAGCCATGGACTGTTGTTGCTGCAGTCTGCCCCCCTCTCACCTTGTCCTATCCACCCCCCGCAGCCTTACTGGGGCGAGCCTGAGGACGGCTGGCTCGGCCTTTTCCAGGGCCTTCAGGTGAGCACAGGTTGCCAGACAACTGAAAGCCAGACTGACGGCTGCATCAGAAAACACAGCGCACGCCGCGATCAGCCGGCCAGACGACCCCTGCGGAGCCTGCGCCCGCATGCGCACGCAGCGGCCGGATCCCGATGCGACACGCAGCGATTCGCGACCCGCAAACTCGTTCCCCACCGCCGCACGCACTCGCGCCCGCAGCAAAAGACAAAGGTCGCCATCGTGCACACGCACGGCCCAAAGCCCAACATGACGCTGTGCGTGGTCGACTACCTCAGCGGCGTGGTCAAAAACAAGGCGGCGTGGTTCCCAAACGACGTGCTGCAGTTCAAGCAGGGCATCGTGGATGCGTGCAACATCCACGTGGCGCTCTACCTGAACGAGGTGCTCAAAATCATGGCCGGCGCGTTCAAGGCCGACGGCGGCGCCATGTACAGGTGGGCTGGGGTCGGCCTTGCAATCACGCCGGACGCGGCTTGGGCACATGCGCAGCGCAACGCGTGGGCATGGTGTGGAAACAACCCGAACCCCAAACCCAAACCCAAACCCAAACCCAAACCCAAACCCAAACCCAAACCCAAACCCAAACCCAAACCCAAACCCAAACCCAAACTCAAACCTAAACCCAAACCCAAACCCAAACCCAAACCCAAACCCAAACCCAAACCCAGACCCAAACCCCCAAACCCAAACCAAACCCAGGTGGGTGCTTGCTGAGCACCAGCGCCTCTGCCCGGACGCCTGCTGGCTACCGCACCACACGGCGCATGGGCTGACACACATGTGGCCATTCTCGCGGGGACAGGCCGTGCACTGAGACAAACCGCACTTGCACAATACCGTAATGTGCCTGCTGAGCCCCACCCACACCCACGGGGCTGCGCTGTATTATTGTCACACCCTGTTGCACCGCATTTGTAAAGAAGCCGGACGCGCACATCGTGTTCAGCTGGGGTCGCCGCTCAGGGTAGGGGGGAGGTGGGGTGCTGGCCCTCGTCCTCGTTGGGGGCGCTCAGCCGCCCAAAACGCAGCTGGTGCCACCGCAGGTCCTGCGACGTGAAGGCAATTCAGCGCGGCCCTGAACCGGATGCATTGTCGATGTTTTTTTGTGTCCAGCTGGCCTGCGTCCGTTTCGGCCGAGCACAGACCGTCCGGGGGCCACATGTGCGTGATCGGTATGTACGTTAACGGCCGACGAGGAGTGAGGACGCAGGACCTGAATCCAAATCCTGCCCTGCACACGCTCCACACCTCACCACACCTCATCACACCCGCCCCCGTTGGCGGCCGGCGGCCCTTACCCTGTTGGTCGTGAGTTATAATATGTTGATTACGTCAAAAGTATGTACGTCGTGCTGGGCGTCGCGTGCCTGGGCCCAACCAGTCGCGCCGTGGTGCTGGACGCCACCACCGGCTGCGAAATTGCGGCAGCTCAAGGACCAAACATCCCCGGATGGTAAGCTCGTGTAAGCAGGCCACGGGTGCGCTATCACAGCCCTGTTCGCCAACAACCTCCTGCCCCGAACAACCTCCTGCCCCGACCTCGTCCCAGGTTCACGGCTGAAAAGGAAGACAAGGATTATGAGTCCGAGTCTGCACTGTGGGCGGTGGTGGACGCCGCGCTCGCAGCGGCAGGGAGGCCATACGCCAGCGTCGCGGCGGCGTGTGCCTGCTTCGCAGTGCGCGACCCCGCCGGCGACCTCGCCGACCTGCTGAAGACGCTGGCAAAGCGGCTGCCCGAGGCATCAGTCACAGCCGCGCAGCCCCTGGCGTCCGCGGTGCTGGCAGCTGCCACGGGCGGCGTGCTGCAGGGCGTTGCCCTCATCGCAGGTGCGCGCGCCTGAGGCCGACTCGAATCGTGCAGGCGCCGTGCAGGCACGGCCGCGCTCCCAAACCCCGGGGTTAACCCCAACCCCTCCCAACGCATGCCCCCTGCCACGCCTCGCCAGATGTGCACACGGAAGCGATCGCCTTTGCTGGAGGTGGTGAACGCGTGCACCGCACGTCGGGCTGGGGCCCAGCCTTCATGGATGGTGAGGCCACGCAGGGGGTGGCAGGCACTGGGCAAGGCCGCAACCATAGTGCCGCCTGGTCCAGTCCCCTCTAACAGCGCTGGCTGCTGACCACGCCCTCTTCAACAACACCCGTATCTGCGGCCATGCCCACGCGTAGCGCAGGCCCTCCAACGCACGCACTGCGCCAACAAACCCACGCAGGCGGCAGCGCCTACGACCTGGGCACCCGCGCCCTGCTGGCGGTCCACAAGGCCCACGACGGCCGCGGCGCCCCCACCGCGCTCACGCGCGCGCTGCTGCGGCGCCTGGCGCTGAGCCGGCCCGAGGAGCTCGTGGCGTGGGCCTACCAGCCCGGGGGCGACCGGGCCGCGCGCGTCGCTGAGCTGGCATGCACTGTGGTGGAGTGCGCGCTGGCGGGGGACGCGGTGGCGGAGACCATCATCCGCCACGGCGTGGGCGAGCTGGCGCGGTGCGGCCGGGGGGGGGGGGGCATGGGGGCCGCAACGCTGCGTGCGGGGACGCGGCTGTGGGCCGCTGCATGCCTCGCGTCGCCAAACCAGTGGGTGCCAAAGCCAAGCCTCCCAGGCGCCTGTATCAGCCAAACGCGCCCCCCCATCTCCCAGCCCACTCCCAACCCCGCAACCCATCGCCCTGGAACTAACAGGTCCTGCGCTGCGGCCGCGGCCGCCGTGGGGCTGCTGGGCACCACGCTCTTCAAAGTCGTGCTGGCCGGCCACCTGCTGCAGGAGGGGGGGCTGTACGGGCAGTACGCCGCAGAGAGCATTCGGGCGGAGGTGCGCTGGGTGGCCGGTGGGGCGCGTTGTCGCGCATTAACACTACAGACTGGAACGAGGCGTGCGCACTGGCGTCGCCCCCACGCCACGCGCGCGCCCGACTCGCCGAACAAAGGCATTTGCGCGGCACGCGCCCGCCCATCCCCCGCGCGCAGATACCCTATGCCGCGGTCACCTTCCTCAGCGAGGAGCCCGCCATGGGCGCTGCGCTGCTGGCGCGGGTGGCTCGCGACGGCGCAGCTGCGCGAGCGGACGCCGCGTTCAAACGCCCCGCACAAAGCTGAGCGCGCATATACTGCAGATCTTGTGGGTCCTTGCTGTGCTGATTCAATTGCCGCTGGAGCACCCCGCCTTGATTAGGCGGCAAACACGCCCCGCTGCCGGCTTACTCATATTATGCACCACGACCCCTTCACACATGCTTAAGTTTGGGGCTTGATGCACTCCGTGCAACTGTGGCCAAAGTCAAAGTGCGTTCATGATGGAGTGGCAAGCCATTGCCTGGGATGTTGTTCTTACAAAACTGATTACATGTTCCAGCTTTGACGCGACTTCGCGGTGCGGGGGCGTGGTCGCGGGAGGGGGGGCGCCAGGGCCTCGCCGCCCGCCCCCTGCTGCGCCGCTATGGAGCGCGCTTACCGGCGGGCCCCGGCGGCGCCCCTCGCGGCGCGGGCGCCCCGGGCCTCCCCCGCTCGCCCCGCCGCGCTAAACATTTTTTTGAACGTTAGTTGCGTCCCTTGGCTGCGGGAGGCGGCGATCGGGGACCGCAGCGGGGAGCGCCGGCGGGAAAACCGCCCGAACGGGGTTTGCGCCCGGGGCGCGCGGCCGGGCCGCCCGAGCTCGCTTTACGCACGGTCTAGGGGTCCTTTAGCGGCACCTTAAGACGCGCGCGGGCTGCCCCGGTGAGGCGGGAGAGCGAAAAGCGAGTCAGACGCTTTGGCCCCGTCGGGCGTGCTCTACGGGGCCCCTGGCGCCCCGGCACCCGCTTCAGCGGGCTTGGTTGGATTGCAGTTTTCGATTTCTGCAGCGCGCCGCGCACGCCCCGCGCGCGGCGGAGATCGCTGGCCTCGGCCGAGCCCTGCAGCTCGACCGACGCCGCGTATGCAGCGCCAGGAAGTACAGCTACACGTTTATGGACGGTTCAGCCAGGCAGCGCGCAGAGCAGAGCGGCCGTTCGAGCGGTGGCGCGTGCCTCGGCCGGGTGCCGCCACCGCGAGGCACAGCTTCTTCAAAGGCGCGCGGCGTGCGACAACGCTGCACAACCCCAGAGAATCGCACGTGCACGGCCGCCCTTCGGGCCGGGACCTGCGCGCGCGCGGCGGCGGCTATTGGCGCGCACGGCTAGCGGGCCCTGCGGACGCAAGGGGCGTGGCCCCGCCGACGCAAAGGGCGGCGCGGCGCCCGCGCGCGCCCGCTGGCGGCTCCGCGAATGCTAGCGGGGCTACGAACGGAACATGTCCAAGGCCGCTTAATTCACTGTTTTGCTATCACCGTCCAGAACTGACACACACACCATTGAACGCCAGTCATGTGCACCGCCTGCCGTCCTAAGGAGGCCATGGCAAGCTTCACAAAATAAAGATCCACAGGCGCACACGCGTGCGTGCTTGCGATAGCAACTTCGTGGAGCCCCCATTACGCGCTTGCGATGGCAACTCAGTGACGCGCTCATCTTTTGGAAGGCACTGTGTTGCGGTCATGCCCGCTGCATCCGGGCATGCCATCGCAACCTGCCGGTTGCAGCACCTCACACGCTGCCCCTGCCCACCGGCGTCACCGCCAAGCCTGCGCGAACTCCTGCCTTTGCCGCAGCAAGTGTGTCTGATCGGTCATCACGAGCTGCGCTTCCTGCTGCCGCAGGGCGTGAGCAAGGACCTCATCATCGTCCTGCTCACGCTAGCGGCCAGCGTACTGGGCTTTGCCCTCGCATTCGTTTTCAACTTGGCGCTTTACGTGCAAGGGACCGTGGACCTGGGCAGCGTCTCTGCCATCTGGCACCAGCGCGACACGCTGTCCACCATCACGTCTAACGCTATGTACAACCTGGCGAGCAACATGGTGCTCAGCGAGGCGGCAGCAGTGAGCACGGCATGCTAGAGCTGCTCAAGTGTGTAAACCATCCTGCTTCTGGTGCACGTGTTTGGTGCGTGGGGGGCATGGCAATGGCAGGGGCATGGCAATGCTGTGGGGTGGAAACACCGACGGCTGAATCGCCCCAACCGGGTTGATTTCGCTGAGCCCCAGGGCAGCAGCAGCAGCAGCAGCAGCAGCAGCAGCAGCAGCAGCAGCAGCAGCAGCAGAAGCAGAAGCAGAAGCAGAAGCAGAAGCAGAAGCAGAAGCAGAAGCAGAAGCAGAAGCAGAAGCAGAAGCAGAAGCAGAAGCAGAAGCAGAAGCAGAAGCAGCGGCATGGAAGGCGGCCCGGGCCGGCGCGTTCCGCGTCGCCGCCGCCTCTCTCTCTCTGCCGCCTCTCTCGCCCGGCAGCGCCGCGGCCGGGCAGCACCCACCCGAGCCGCCGGCCCGCCTTTCAACCCCTCTCCCCGCGACCCCCCTTGCGCCCCCGCAGCTGCCCTTCCCCAGCGGCACCGCCACGGGCATCATGCTCAACTCCTTCTTCTCAACGGTGAGCGCGCCGCGCCGCCGCCGCTGGCCGCGACACGCCAAGCCGCCGCCGCTGCCGCTGGCCCCGCCGCCGCCGCTGGCCGCGATACGCCAAGCCGCCGCCGCTGCCGCTGGCCCCGCCGCCGCCGCTGGCCGTGACACGCCAAGCCGCCGCCGCTGCCGCCGCCGCCGCCGCGCCGCGCCGCGCCGCTGCCGCCGACCCAGCAGCTGCACCGTGCCGCGCCTCCGCCGCTGGCCCCGCCGCCGCCGCCGCCGCCGCAGCGCCGCAGCGCCAGGCCTGCCCCTGCAAGCAGCCCCCCTTTCACGCCCCCGCCCCACCCTCCCCTTGCACCTTCTCCCCCCCCCCAGTCCGGCCAGGCGTCCGCCGTGCGCAAGATCCGCGTGCTGCTGTGGACTGCGGGGGGCTCCTTCCTGTTTGAGCTGTTCAAGTGGTTCTGGCAGGGGGCCGATTACAGTGAGTGTGGGGGTGGGAGCTGGGGGTGGGGGCTGAGGGGGGCAGGGGAGTCCGGGCCACTGCGGGGCACGCGCACGCGCACGGTCACTGCCGTGGGGCGGCCCGGCCCGCCTTGGAGCCCCGCCTTGGAGCCCCGCCTTGGAGCCGCCGCGCCGCGAAGGCGCAAGCCGAACCCAGACCCGTTCCGCCCCGCCGCGCGCGCGCGCGCGCTACCGCAGGCTGCGGCTTTGGCACTTGGCCCACGTTTGGGTTTGAGGCCGCCAAATGGACCTTTTTCTTCGACTGGAACCAGAGCTACATCGGCTCGGGCATGATCTGCCCCCCCATAGTGGACTGGTCGATGATGCTGGGCGCCATCATCAGCTGGTGGGTTTTTTGGGGGGGAAGCAGAAGCAGAAGCAGAAGCAGAAGCAGAAGCAGAAGCAGAAGCAGAAGCAGAAGCAGAAGCAGAAGCAGAAGCAGAAGCAGAAGCAGAAGCAGAAGCAGAAGCAGAAGCAGAAGCAGAAGCAGAAGCAGAAGCAGAAGCAGAAGCAGAAGCAGCAGGCGCTGCTGGCTGGCCGTCGAGGACAGGTGAGAGGGGTTACAGTCATTGGTTACGCTTGCGCCTTTGCCTCTCCCGTCCTTCGCACCCTGTCTACAATTTTACATCATCTAGCTGCAGACATGATTCAGGGTCATTTGTAAAGCCGTGTACTGAAACATGGAAAGTGACCACGTTGTTGTGCCATTCACATTGTATACCGTGCCCTTGAAATGGACATTGTCATCCCACCACTGTGCCGGGGCTGTTTGCATATGCGGCCGAAGGTCCACGTGAGAGCAGGCAGACAAGGTGTCCACAGCCATGCCGTACATGTAGTCCATGACATCGGGTGTCTGCCAGGGGTAAACCGTGGTTTTCACCATTGGCTGTTTGGGAATTGAAAGCCAGTAAACCTTTGGCGGCGGGAGACCCCGCAAGGTGCGTTAGACAATTGCTTCGTCAATCAGCGATCGCACCAGCAGCAAATTGGATACAAAGATTTGTACGGGATATGGCTTACTGCCGCAACCGTGGCTGTGGAGCCTTGCGTGCAGTTGGTGCAAAGGGCAGGGCCCCAGTACTTGCGGATGTCTTCAACCTTTGGCGATTTATGGCCAAAGTTGGCAAGATCGTGTACCGCACTGTTGAGGAGGATGGTATGTCCTTCGGCTATGTGCTGCCACAAGGTATAATTGAGAGGTTATTTCAGCAGGTAGGCCAGGCCAATGTATGAAATTTGGTTGGTCTGAACAAGCAGTGGAAATTTAGATTGTCCATGTCCATGTCCACTGGTGATGAGGCGTCGAGCCAATTGGTAAAGGTGGTACATCCGCGAATCCCCAATGAAAACCACTTTGTTTTTCGCCATGCAAGTATCCATATCGACTGCAGTGAAGTGCCGGTAGGTTTTGCCATTAAATGAGCGAAAGAAATGCTGCATGTCACGCTTTCCGTCACCTCATGTGGTACTCCTTCCCAAGCGCCCTCAGTTGCCCGATCCTTCAAAAGTGGAGCCCCAATCCCTGTGCTTTCCAGGTCTGCTCCTTCCTGGTTGGCTGGCTTGGAGCACCGACGGGCGCCGCTGTCCTGGACATCGATCACGGCGCACCCGACGCTGGAGACGGTGTAGTCAAAGTACTCCTGGAGTTCGTCGAAGTAGGCAACTTTCACCTTCTTCAAAAAGGCGAGCAGCCCCTCACCATAGGCTTTCATAGGGTCTGTCATCAGAAGAAGCTTCTTGCCAGGCCGTCTGTACACAAAGACCTGCACACCCCACAGCCCTGCGAGCAGGTTTTCACTGCCGTGGCATCGCAGGCCGTTCGAATCCGTCCATTTGAGGTAGCAGCCGTACCATGCGCCAGAGGAATGCTGCAAAGAAGCGTAGAAAAGACTCGCCGCTGAAGAGTGCAAAGTCAAGGGGCTGGCCATCGTCCTGCTGCGAGCGCAGGCGCCCCAAACGCAGCTGGTGTGGCGGCACCGCCGCAGGTCCCGCGACGTGAAGGCGCTTCAGCGCGGCCCAGAACCTGATTGCTATGCAATCATCGCAGAGATGCATGCGTTCGCCCGGCCAGAACGTGCGAGCGCGTCGTCATACCCCTTTGCTGTGCCGTCCAACCTAAACCCATACCCCAGCCCATTGATTGCGCGCGCGAAGGAAATCCGCGCAGGAAATCAGCCGCAAATTAGGAGGGGCTCCGGCCGGAGCCATGCAATCGCCCCCCAAACCCAAGTCATTCCTCGCGCGCTCGCTGCTGCTCGCCGTGGCTCTTTGCGCGGCTTGTTTGTTGTCATGGGTCGCCCTCGTCAGCCAGCAGCGGCCGTCAGCCCCACGCCTGAAGCTGTCCGGCGGCGCGGCGGGACGCGCGGCCCATCACCGCCCTCTCCACTACCAGCTGCCCATGCCTGAGGGCGTGCTCCATGTGTTCCTGAGGGTTTTCACCAAGGAGGAAGGCCACCTGCTGACCGGCTTCCTGTTCCTGGAGAACGTTCGGATCGACGCGTTCCCGCTCGCCGGCAGCGCGGTGCCTTTTTTCCAGCTGGGCCTCAAAACCGGCGAGGGGACGAGCTGGCTGCGCCTCACCGAAGGCCCCAACGGCCACCTCCCCTGGTTCATGACCACCATGCCTTTGGATGAGGCGTCTCAGCTCGTTTTCAACGACACAAAGCGCTACATCCCGCTGGAAGCCGCCCTCCGCAGCGCCAGCCCTTGGAAGCCCACCGGCAGCTCCATTCGGCAGGTGCTGTCCACCAGTTTTGGGCTTCTGGCAGAGGATGACGCAATGTTTTTGAATGTGGTCACCCGCCAAATCGACTACCACGCCCGGCTGGGCATCAGCAGCACCATCATGTACTGCCGGCCAAAACTGTGCGAAAAGTACGGGCGGAACGCGGCGATAGCAGGGCTCATCTCCACCGGCAAACTGGAGCTGGTGCCGTTTGACGAAATAGGGCTGGTGCAGGGCCGGCCTTACTACGACCAGTCCGTGCAGTACAACCATGCGATCCTCTCCAACAAGGACCGGGGCAGCTACCTGTTCATGGCCGACCTGGACGAGTACCTCGCCTTTGACTCGCCGGCGGACGCCCGGTCCCTGGCGTGCCTCGGCCTCGAGTCGGGCTGCGCCGCGGTGCCGCGCTTCCGGGTGTTCCCGGAGAGGGAGATCCCCTCGCTCGCGTACGGCGACTTCATACCGGCCCTCACCAAGTGGGACGGGCGCGAGGCCAGCACCAAGTCGATCATCGACCCCAACCGAATGACGCGGTTCTTCGTGCACCAGGGCGGCGTTTGCGTGCAGGCCGACGAAACCGGCTGCCTCGTCGCCGCCGCCTGCAACGCGGTGCAGCCCTCGTGCGCGCGGGTGGCGCACTTCAGCAACATGCTCAAAAAGCGAGAAAAGGTTGAAGTGTTCAACACAACAGACAGTGACGCTTGGCTTTGGCCGTTCCAAGGCGGCAGCCTGAGTAATAACGACACGTAGGCCGGGTTTGCAAACGCACACGCACGGGGGAGCACGCAGCCGCAACGCCCGCGCGCCGGCCAGGTAGCCCGGCCACAGCACCTAAAGCCATTGGAATCGGGCTCTGCCCCCGAAGACGCGCTCGGCTGGACGCGCCGCGGCGCTTGGGTGGGGGTCCGCTTGCTGGGCCGGCGGATTCACATTGAGCGCGGCCTCGAACTTGCTTGCCGTTCTTTATTTACAGCTGGCCTGATTTCCGGCGAGCGAACACCGCCTCCGGGCGCGCGTCCCCCAAACCGGTCCTGGCCGGCGTGCCGGAGCAGTTAGCTGCTTGCACTCCTTCAGAGCTCGAGAGCTCTGTCCGTTCCAGGTGCTTGCCCCGACCTCGCTGGCCGGCGCAGATCTGAGCTGATCAGCATGGCGGACGCCGCAGAGCCCGCCGTTGATGTTCCTGCTGCGGTGGCGGAAACCGACACGCCTGCCACAGCCGAAGAGCCGGTCGCTCCGGCCTCGCCGGCCGCGCCCGACGCGGCCGCCGCGGCTGCGGATGCAGCGCCGGCTGCGCCCGGCGCGCCGGCCGACGCGGCCGACGCGCCCGCCGCGGCCGCCGCGCCGGCCGCGGCGCCCAAGCGCACCGCCGAGCAGGCCGGGCTCGATGACGAGGGCGAGCGGGAGGGCGCCACGCGCGGCCCCAAGGCGGTTCGATACGCAGGTGCGCGCTGTGACTGGCTGACTGCTGCCGCCGCCGCAGCCCGCTGCCGTTGTCACTCGCTGCCCTGCCTCGAGTGGCCGCCCCCCGCCTCACGACCGCCGCCCCCGCCGCGCGATCAGATCTGGACCCTGCGCTTGGAGCCCGCCTGAGCGGCCTGGTCGACGACGGAGTGGTGAGCTGGGGGGGGGGGGGGGTCGAGCGGTTTCAACCGCCGCCGCAGCAGCAGCTGGGGCAGCAGCAGCAGCAGGGGCAGCGGCAGCAGCAGGAGCCAGCCGCAGCCTTGCTCCGCCGGTGGTTTCGCCGCCACCCGCGCTGCGGCTTGCGTCCCGGGTGGCGGGGCGCCTGCTTTGGGGGGACCTTGCTCCCTGCCGCTTCTGCTGCTGCTCTAGCAGCCGCCGCGCCGCGCCGCGCCGCGCCACCCCGCCGCCTTGCGCGCCCCGCAAACCGCGCCTCCACACCCCTCCATCACCCCCCCCCCCACCCGCCCCCACAGCTGACGGAGGACGACGTTGAGTCAGCCGGCGTCCTCCCCGCGCTGCGCACCCTCGCGCCCGCCGCCGCCGCCGAGCTGCTCGACGCCCTCTCTGCGGCCGGCCTCTCCGCCGCCGCCGACGCCGCCGGCCGCGCCGCCGCGGCGGCGGCGGCGGTGGCGCGGTTCAGCCCGGCGGCGCGCGCCGCGGCGGCGGCCGCGGCGGTGGCGGCGGCGGCGGCGGCGGCGGGGCTGGGGGCGGGGGCGGGGGCCGGCGGGGGTATGAGCCCCGAGGTGGGGGCCCTTTGGGTGTTTGGGGAGCGCGCACGTGGCAGCGTTACTAGCACTTTCTACACGCTTTTTTGTGGGTTCACACACACTCTGGCCCCCGCCTCGTCCCGCCCCACCGAACCCCAGCGCACGGCCAACCACCCTCCCCCTTGCCCCCCTCTAAGCACCCCCCAAAACGACCTCCCCCCCACAGGTCCAGGCGCGCCTCGATGCTCTGTACGCCCCCGCCGGCGGCCCCCTCGCGCCCGGCGACCTCGACGCGCGCTGCGTTGAGCGCATCGCTGAGCTGCCGCCCGCGACGGCGTGCAACGTGCTGGAGGTGTTTGCGGCCAAAAAGTGGGGGGGGGGGGGAGGCGTTTGGAAGGCTTGGCGGGTGGGCAAGGCGCCCGGTTGGCAGCCATGGGGGCGTTCTGCTCAAGCCTGCGCTGCCAAAAGCCAGACGTGCCCGCCCGCCTGACCGCCCGCACCACCGCACCAACCCCAACCCCACCGCACCACCCTCAACACCCCCCCCAAAAGGTTTGACAACGTCCGCAACGTGTCCGCGCTGTTCATGGCCACCCTCAAGAACGTCATGGCAGGAGAGGAGGGCCCCGGCGGCCGCGGCCCCCCGCTGCCGGGCGGTGGCTACCACCCCCCGGCCCCCGCGGGCCCCGGCGGCTACGGCGGCTACCCCCCCGCGCCGCCGGCGGGCGCGTGGCCTGCGGACCCGTACGGCGGCTACCGCGGCGGCGGCGGCGGCGGCGGCGGCTACGGTGGCGGCTACGGCGCCGCCGCCGCCGGCTACGGTGGTTACGGCGGCGGCGCCGCCGGTTACGGCGGCTACGGCGGCGGCGCCACCGGCTACGGCGGCTACGGCGCGCCCGTGCCGGCGCCCGCGCCGCTGCCCGGCGGCGGCGGCGGCGGGGGCGCCCGCATCAACCGCACCGCGGAGCAGGCCGCGGCCGGCGTGCGCGTGGAGGAGTTCCAGTCGGTCCACCCCTCGGCGGCGTTTGTGCCCGCCGAGGGCGCCATCAAGCTGCAGCAGCAGTTTGACGCGGGGGTCCACCTGGTGAGGCCTGTTGTCGTTTGGGGTGGGGTGGGGTGGGGTGGGGTGGGGTGGGTGGAGGCGCGGGGCCGCGGGCGGCTTGCTATGCGATTGCCGTACGCAGCCCGTGCGCACGCGTGGGTTCGCCCTGCAAACCCTCAGCACCCCAACACCCCCACAACACCCTCAATCCCCCCCCAAACACCCCAAACGCCCTAACACTCCCAACACGCCAACACCCCCCACCCAACCCCCCAAACACCCCCCCACCCAAAAACAGGTGACCCAGCTCGACGACGGCGTTTGGGAGTCCCTCACGCGCCTCGACCCCGCCAACCTCTCCTCCCTCATCGACGAGGCGGGGGGGAAGCTGGCCAGCGGGGGGCTGCGCAACGTAAACGCGTTCATGACGGTGGGCGCGCGTGTGGAGGGTTTTGGGTGTTCCGGGGTGGGGGCGCGGGCGTGTGGGCAATGTATTGAGATGCACAACGGCCCCAGCGGAGCCGCGGCGGCGGCGCCACCGACCCAGCCCCACGGCACCCTCCAAACACGCCCAACGGCGCCCCCCCTCCAACCGCCCCCCACCCCCACCCCCCAAAACAACAAAACAACAAAACAACAAAACAACGCCCCCTCAGTCGGTGGCCAAGCGCATGCTCCAGGAACAGGCCTCCGGCCTCGCCCCCGGCTTCGGCGGCGGCGGTGGCGGCGGCGGCTACGGCGGTTACGGCCCCGGCGGCGGCGGGGGCGGGGGCGGCCACATGGGCGGCGGGGGCGACGCGCTGCACATGTTCCCCCCCCATGTGCGCTCCGTGGTTGAGGACATGTGCGCGCGGCACGCGCCCTTCCTCCAGCGCTCCCACTTTGACGCGAGCGCCGTGTCGGTGGGTCCGGGCTTCTGACGCTGCTGCTCTTGCTGCTTGCTGTGCTGCTGCTGCCTGTTGTTGCGTTGGGCTGTCATAAGAAACATCGCAGCCGTTGCCGACTTGCTTGAATTGCAGGTTAGGGTCAATCCAGTCAAGCACCCCAAACAACCGCCCCCCAACACCTCCTCACACCCCAAACACCCCACTCCCCAACCTGCAAACAGCCAACCTCCACCCCCTCCAACCTGCCCCTCACCCAACCTCAAAACACCCCCCAAATACCCCCCAAACCTGCCCCCCCGCCCAGGCCCTCATGCGCCTGGGCGAGGCGGACGCGCTCATCGTGCTGGGGGAGCTGGACAGGGCGCGCATTGAGACGGTGCGCCTTGGGGTGCCGCGGCTTGGGGTGCCGCGGCACGCGCGCGCGGCCGCGGCCGCGGGCGTGGGCATGTCACCATTGGCAGCCCGGTTCGGGCGCGCGGCCTGAAAGCTGCTGGGGGACGCAATGGCACGCGCCGTGTGTTCCCAGCTGAATAAGCCGTCTTAACACGCTCCTCCCTCCCCCCGCCCACCTGCGTGCCCATGCCCCTGTTTCACAAAACACAACCCTGGCCCCCCAAACACCCCAAACACACACACCCCAGATCCGCAACATCCCGGCGTTCATCACGGGCATGGTCAAGCGCCACCGCGGGGGCTGATGAGGCCCGCGCGGCGTCCGCGCGCGCGCGTGCGGCGGTGGCTCGAGGTCCTGAGTAATATGCAAAAGTTTCGGGCTGCGCGCTGGTCTGGTGGGGTGTGCAGCATGCCATAGAGGGGCGGGGCAAGGGCCGTGCAGTGCATCACTGCATCAGTGCCGGGCCCACAGCGCCGCGGGAAAGCGTTTGAGCGCGCGCCCCAGCTGCATGCGTTTCAATCTTGGCTGCTCAACTGATTTGCAATTGCGTTTGCGCGTGCGGCCGAGCACGTTCTTGACGTCGCGCAGTGTGCTCACGAGCACGAGTGCAATCCATCAAGCCCCAACTACACCGCGATTTATCGCCGGTTCGATAAAAAGCAATCGCGCAATCCAGCGCACCCCGCTGCACCTGGGGTTGAGGGACCGCGGGGCGCGAGGACAAAAATGGGGGCCGCGCCCACCCCACCGCGGCAGCCGCCATCGCCAAAGCGTTTAGGGCTCGGCCTAGCCGCGCTCGCCCTGCTGTCGGCGTCGCTGCTGGCGCTGCAGGTGTTTTCCGTCGACGACGACGTGTTCAGCGAGCTGCTGCCGCCGTCTGTGGAGGACGCGTGGGAGGAGGTACTGCAGCGGGCGTCCCACACCCAGGTCCGCACGCTCTCCTTCAGCGTGTGCAACGGCTTCGCCAACCAGCGGCTGTCGCTGGTGTTTGGGCTCGTGATCGCCAAGCAGCTCGGCCGCGTCGTGGTGCTGCCCCAGATGCTGCTCAACGGGATGCAGACCAGCGACGAAAATCGGGAGGCGTCCGACACGCCCTCCAGCACGCCGTTTGAGGAGTTTTACGACCTGCAGGCGCTGAGGGCGGCGCTCGCGCCCTTCCACATGCGGCTGCTAACGCACGTGCAGGGCGCGGCACTGCCACCGTCCCGTAGCAGCGCCAACGTCACGCTCGCGGGCAGCAAGCCCATCGAGAGCGTGGTCGACCACTTTGCGCTCCACCAAAACAGGGACCACATCTCGATGGACTGCCCGGCTCTGTACCTGGCGACTGGCGTCGTGCAGGCGGAGAGCAAGTTCATCCGGGCGGTGCTGATGGGGCTCCGGCCGTCGCACACGGTCGAGGGCTACATTCGCGCGGCGGTGGAGCGGCTCGGGACCTTCAATTTCTTGCACCTTCGAATCGAGCGCGATTGGCAAGCACACTGCAAGAGGTGGGGAGGGGCAGCAAGGGAGTGTGTTTTGAAACGCAGGCTTTTGCAGTTGCCAACAGTTTCCAACAAGGGTTTGGGTATTGGGGTTATTGGGGGTGGGCGCTTTCGCTGGTGCATGAGTGTTTGATTCTTTGTTCCTTGTCTGTTTGTTTTTTGTGTTGTTTGTCGCACCTTCCCTGTGGCTTGGAAGCAGATTTTGGATGATGTATGTGTGTTTGTCCGGCTGATGCACATGGCCCACTCAACGCCGCGCTGGAACAGGTGGGCCGCGCTCAGTGCCATGGACGGCGTGGTGCGCGACAACTGCTTCAACCACACCATCGACGTGCACCGCGCGATGACGGCGATGGGCTTTGACCGCCACGTCCCCGTCTACATCGGCAGCCAGTGGGAGCAGGTCCGACCTCGCCTCGTCGCCGAGTCCCTCTCGGGCATGGCTGCCGCAGGCTTCACCCCCATCCGCAGCCGCTCTGCTGACAGCTTGCCCCGGGAGCTGGCGGCGCTGGTGGATTTTGAACTGGCCATGCGTGCGGAGCGCTTCCTCGGCAACTCGGTATCTTCGTTCTCAGCGCTCGTCATACTCGAGCGCCACTACAGAGGGCTTTGGGCAGGCTACTACAATGGTGGTGACATCCCACTGGAGCAGGTGTCTCCGGCTTGAGTGTGCATTTTGGTTTGTGGGGACGTGTAGGGCTATTGTGTGTGCATGAGTGCGCATTCTTGCTGTTGTTCTTGCTGCTGCTGCTGCTGCTGCCGCTGCTGCTGCTGCTGCTGCTGCTGCTGCTGCTGCTGCTGCTGCTGCTGCTGCTGCTGCTGCCGCTGCTGCTGCTGCGGCTGCGGCTGCTGCTGCTGCTGCTGCTGCTGCTGCTGCTGCTGCTGACACAGACCATGCAGCGCAGAAGCCGATTTTGGAGCTCTGTGTGTTTTAGTGGGTGGGTTGGTGTGCGTTTGCAGCTGGCATATGTGCATGGCAATCACTGAAAATGTTAACACTTGCGGCCTGCGCCCAAAACCCGCAGTTGTTCCCTGTGTTCTCCACGCCCTGGGTGTTCACCTTCAACTCGTGGAGCCGCGAGTACGAGCCCATGCTCAAGGCCGCCGTCAACAGCGCGCTGCGGCAGGGCTTCCTCACGCCGCACTGCATCTTCGCCGGTGACCCGACCGCGCCCATCGTCGGCTGGATGACATCGCGGGGGGTGCGGCTCATCCACCACAACCCCACGTGGAGCAGCGCACTGGTCGCGCTCGTGCGCGGCCACGTGGAGGCCAACCTGCGCCAATCGCACCTATTCGCCTCCAACGAGTCGATCATCGGGACGTGGCAGCGCATCGACCTGCCTATCATGCCCTGGCTTGACCAGTTCACCTATGTGCTGTTCACTGACACGGACGTGCTCTTTCGCCGCCCCTTCTCCTTTTCCGAGTTTCCCCGCCCGCTGCCGCGCGCCGTGGGCATGGGCCCGGAGATGCAGGACATGTTCCCGTACAACGCAGGCATTATGGTTGCCAACCTGCCGCGCCTGCGGGAGACGTACAACGACTTCCTGGCGTTTGTGCTGTCCAACCGTGAAGGGCTCACATTTCCAGGCTACGGGCCGGGCGACCAGGTGCGCTGCTGCGATTCGTGGTTTGTTTCGTGCGCCGCGCTCTGTGTCACAGAACCATGCTGCAAACGCTGAGCGCATGCTGCAGTGACTGCTGCTGTGGTGGCGCCAACCCAAGCACGAAACAAACCCCTAAACCAGGGCGCTTACAACGCTTTTTACGAGGCCGATGTTCGCGCCTGGCGGCTGCCGGACAACTTCAACTCCAAGCCTTACCACACAGACAGACCTGACAATGTTGCAGCTGTCGCAATCGTGCATTTCCATGGGCCCAAACCCATGGACTACCTGAAATTTTCGGCTACAGGGGTTTGCACACGTTTCGGCGACATCTGTCAGGTGAGTCGGTGACTACTGAGTTCGCTGTCTGTTGTTTGCAAGCCTGCAGATGCAAAGACCTGAATTGATCATTTACACTATCATAATCATTGCCGGTGTTGCCTTTTTTAACCGACAGGGCGGGCTGCGTGCGCGCGCATGCCCCTACATTGGAGAGTGGATAAAGTACCTCGAGGCCGAGGACGCACCGGAGGTTAAGCGGCTGCACAAGAACGCCTGCCCAACCACCGTGTGAACTCACCGCCCAGAGAAATGCTCAAAATGCACTGGAATCGTTAAAGCGCCCTGGAAGGCAGCCACCCGTAATTGGTTGCTCAAGCTCTCTGTGGACAGTTGTGGCAGGTTTTTTTTTACATTGCACTTTTGGTTTACCAATGCCTTACCCGTTTATTACAAGGCCAAGTCACCATCCTGCAATTTTTATCTAGGCTTGCTCGTGGTTTTGCTCTGCAATCCTCAAAACACGAGGATGTAAAGGAACCTGATACCGTGCAAAGAGCTCGCGGTAGCCGCGCGCCAGTTTGGTGCGCACGGCATCAAAGCGCGCGCCAGAGAACCCGGCGGCCGCGACCAGGTCAAACAGGTTGTGCTGGGGCGCGGACACCACGGGGTCGACCACGGCCACGTGGGGCACGGCCATGGTTTCCGCCAGCTCCAGGATGCGGTGGTCCTGCACAATGACCACGGCCGGCACCGCGGCCGCCAATGCAGCCATGGTGCCGTGGATGCGAAAGCCGATCACCAGGTCAAACCCGTGCGAGACTGCGGTGATCCAGTCCTGCACGTCGTAAAAGTAGCGAATGTCCTCGTAACGGATGACAACGCCGTGCTCCCGCTGCAGGCGCTTGAGCACCATCAGATCTCTGGGCGTCTGAATGATGACGGCCACATTGTTAAATCGGCTAAACACTTTTGAGGCCAGAAAGGCCAGGGCCATGTTGGTGTGCAGGTGCGGCAGCGTCACTGCGACGCGCAGCCCCTGCGACCGTGCTGCCAGAAGCCGCTCCATCTTGGTTCCCAGTACGGAGCCCAACGCGGGGTTGCCGTTGATGAAGAGGCTGGGGCAGCCCAGTGGCATGGCTCCGTGCACGCCGTTGGCGGCGCAGACGTCAGCGGTGTACTGCCCCCGCACGCTGAACACCCCGCCGCGGCCCTCCACCGAGTGCAGGAAATCCACCTGGTCCGAATGCAACAGCACGTTGCTGGCGGGCACGAGGTGCTCGCGGCTGCCGTTGCCGGCGCGCTCCGCGTCCAGCTGCATTTCGACCTGGCTGCCGATGCCCAGCAGCAGCACGGGCGCGGGCGTCTTCCTCAGCACGTCCCGCAGCATGTTGGTGTGCCCCGCGACCATGTGGTACTGGCTCTCGTTGATGAGCAGGTTGGCCTCCGGCAGCAGCAGGACGTCGTGCTGTGTGTACACGATTGTGGATTGATCCACCAGGGTGAGGCACGTAGCGTTGGGGTCCACCAGTGTCTGCGCGCCGTACCGCCACATCATGTTGCCCACATTGTCGGTGGCCCATTTGATCGCCTCGCCCCACGATAACCCCGACCTGGGGCGGCCTTTGATACCGTGCACCATGCCCACGCGCACGGTGGAGCCGGTGCAGCTGCCAAACTCCAGCGGCGCGACCCCTGCGGTGGCCGGCGCCGCCGCGCCCTGCGCCGGGTGCGACGGGCGCGCCGGGTGCACCTGCCACCGCAGGGGCCCCATGCAGAGCGCGAAAAACATCAGTGCCGCCGCTATTAAAGTGCCGCGCGTCCGCGACACCGGTCGAAGTTTTGCGCCCATATTTGCAGAGAGCGCGTGTGGGGGTCAAGCGCGGGCGTGTGGGTGTCACGTGTGTGTTCGCATCACGAGCAGAAGAAAATAACAAGTGCGAAGCGCCACCAGGCCGGTTGGCACAACGGGCGGTCGGAGCAAAGAACGTGCTCCACGCACGTGAAGGTCGGCTTCAAGGACAATGCATAAATGCACGGCAGAATTTAACCCCGCGCATGCCTCATGGCGCGGCTGCCTGCCTCCTTGCGCCGCCAGCTGGGCCGCCAGAACACTGAACACGCTGTGGACGTGCGCCCGGGTTGGGCGTTGGCAGCCTGAACATACCAGTATGTATGCTGGCAGCATGGTTTGGTTTAGGAGGCGTGGCAGCACAGCAGCGCGTGCAGGTGTACTGCCGCCCGTCAGCAACAGCGCACAGTGGCGCTACAGCCCTGCCAAGGGCGCTGTCGGGCTGATTTCCCTCCACGGCGCTCTCGGGGTTCAGCAGATCAGTATACAGGTACTGCAGCTGTTACACTAAATGGCCATTCATTAAGAACGGCGCGAAAGAATGGCATGATGGGCTAAACACGGCAATGGCGGCGCGGCATGAATGGAGATTTACTTTACATAACGCAATAATGACGGAGCTCCGTTCTGGTCTCTGCTCTGCTTTGTGTCCTGCTGAATGAGGGGCACAGCCTCTGCTGATTTGCCCACGCTTTTTGTAGTCTGCCCCCAGAACTTGTCATATTGGTACCAAGCTATCCCGCAGAAAGCCACTAGGTAGCCGCACCACTGCTGCGTTGACACGGGGGTTTTGAAAACCGCCATGGCCGCGACGACGCAGACCCAGTCCTTCAGGGGTCCCGAGATGCTAGCAGTCAGAGCGCTGGTGGCGCTGATCAGGGTGAAGCCTACGAGGTTGAGGCCCGTCGCGGCTGCGCTGCTGATGGCCAGCCACACCCAGGGGATCGGGGCGTCCTGCAAAAGCAGCCTGGGTAGCTCGATTGTAGCAACCGGCAGCCAAAACGCCAGCACCGCCGCCGGTGCAATGTAGAAGAGGCTCGCGACCGGCGACAGCTTGACGTGGCTTTGTTGCATGACAAGCTGTAGCAGGATGATCCTGAGTGCGTCGCCCAGAATGGCCCCCACCTGCAGGCTCACTCCGAAAAGGTTGGCATTGGCATCTCCGTAGGATGCGATCAGCACGCCGCCACCCACCACCGTAACTTTGAGAAGGGCCATGTGGCAGTAGCGCTCAACACCCAGCGCCATGCCTATGCAGAACGTGGTGGCGGCGCCAGAAGCCTTGTTTTGGCGGGGAGGGGCGGGTGGCAGATAAGGCGGCGAGCAAGCAGCAGAAAAAGCGCTGCAATGCACAGCACGCATGCGCCAATGCCGCCAGTGCGGCACGCCGCTCGCAGCGCCAGCACTCAGCGCACCTTGAGCATCTGGATGCTTGGCACGGGCAGGTACATGAATGCCGAGTTTGAGAGGAATAACACGAGAGCAAACAGGCACGCGATGCCCATTAGCTTTGCCGTAAACAGCCAGCCCATCTCCTTGAGCGATGGCACAGCGCCGTGGGACGTGAATCGTACAAGGAAGGCTGTTGAAAGGGATGCAGCGGCCATGTGCAGCACCGCCAGCGTGCATGGGTAACTGAATTTCAGGTGAAAGAGCACGTATCTGTTCAACAGAACGCATAGTGTGCTAACGGCGATCCAGAGCAAGATGCAGCACGAGACGAACACGCGGGTGGGGCGTGCTTCTGCCATGAGCTTCTGCCAGCGTCGGCGCAGACGAGCGTGTGTCAGGCGGACGGACCCATGCAGCTTGCTCGAATCTATTTTTTGGGACGAA
>BDRX01000045.1:52385-274796 GCA_003203535.1 Raphidocelis subcapitata | reverse complement strand
CGCAGCGGCCCGTGAGCGCGCCCCTTGAGCAGCCACTGCCGCATTTTGGTGCCATGTGGCTGGACATGCGCTCCCGCTACCTCGCGTCTGTGGGCAACCCCGCCGTCAACCTGGGTGACGAGGTTCAAGGCATCGCGGCGGCGCAGTGGCTGCCGTACGTGGATGCGCACGTCGAGCGCGACGACCTGGCGCTCTCCCTGCCCGGCTCTGCCGGTGCCGTGACTGATGGCCAGATCACAATGTTTGCCAACGCGTGGTACGGCACCGTCAACATGACTTGGCCGCCTTCGCCGCGGATCAACCCCATCATGCTTGCGATCCACGTCGAGCCAAAGGTGCTTCCGTTGTTCAGCAGCCCCGCGTCCGTGGCGTACCTCAAGGCGCACAGCCCCGTGGGCGCGCGCGACACCGCGACGCTCGAGTTCTTCCAGAGCCTGGGCGTGGAGACCTTCCTGAGCCGCTGCATGACGCTCACAATGCAGCCCGTGGTGGCCAAGCCCAAAACCAACTGCCCCGTGGTCATCGTGGACGTGCACCCCACGGCACTGCAGTTCCTGCCCTCAGACGTGGCGCGCAAGGCGTGCCATGTGTCCCCTAAGTTCTTCGACCACGGCACCGGCGAGCGCCTCGACGGGCTGGCCCGCTACGGCCACGCCTTTTCGCTGCTGGAGGAGTACGCGTCCGCGGGTGTGTTGGTCACCTCCCGCCTACACGCTGCCCTGCCCGCCCTGGCCATGGGCGTGCCGGTTGTGCTCATCATCACCGATCGCATGCCTGGAGGCGGCGGCTCGGCCGACAAGAACCAGCGCTTCAGCGGCCTGCAGGAGCTGGTGCACCACGTGGACCTCACCGCGCTCGAAGACCCGGCGGACTGGTTCGAGCGCTTCAAGTGGTTTGCGCCCCCGAAGAACCCTGGGGAGTCCGAGCTCAAGAAGATCCGCTGCCAGATGCTGGACCACCTCAGCAAGCACCACCCCGAGCTGGTGGACTCCATACGCGTGTTCGACGCGAGCGGGGTGTTCAGCTGTGAAGATCTTGCAGCGGCCGGCCAGAACTTGCAGTAGCCGCCGGCCAGGCAGCGGCTGGCAGGCCAGGCCCACACTCTGTTATCATATGATCACACCTTGGAAACAAACCTTGGAAACACACCGGGACCTGGCAATCTTGGAAGTCAGGTCCCGAACCGAGAGGCCCAGACACAAGATGGGCGCCCAAAGATTACGGAGCCTCCACGCTTCATGGAATGCGCTGCTGTCCCCTGAAACTGGCCCGCTCAGGCCGGCGGCTCTGTTCTGAGGACCGCGCCAGCAGGACTGGGCAGCCGCAGCGAGCGGATGCTGACGAGTACGCGGCCATGTACTTCAGGCTGTCACACGCGGTTCGCTGCTGGCCAGCTGCCGCACACGCCCGCACGCCGTGACCAACGGAGTGCACCACCCTCTTCAGGCCTGCCATCGCAGCCGATATCGTACCGTAACATAGATGGTACCTCTCCATTGCATCCCCCGGCATTTGTGTGTGTGTGAGGAGCAGCACCCCGCCACGTGTGGGCCCCGCCACCGTGCGCGGCGCGGCGTCGGCTGCAGCAGCAGCGTGGGGCGTCGAGACACGCACGCTACATATGCTGGAGTTACGGCTTTTCCTTGCCCGCTGGGTGCCCCCCCCCTTACACTGAAGAGTGGCCGCGTGGCGCGCACGCGGCCGCGGCCGCGGCCGCCGCCGCCGCGCCGGGTGGCCTGTAAAATGACCACAACACACTGCAGCACGGCAATGAGTGCACCAGCCCTGGGTGCGGCGCACTTGAAGTGATGGTACGCTAAACCCTAGACTAGACCCGTCGCCACCAGCTGCGCCATGCACTCCGCCGCGTTATCCTCGGCGCAGGTCTTGAATTTGGGTGGGCGGCGCGCTACGCAGGAATCATTTGCCACGGCACGCCCCGCTTACCTGCTGCCTGCACTCACGCTCACTTGCTTGATCCGCTGTTTGCACCAAGTCCCCTCCCCCAGCAGGTGGGGAGGGCAGGCGCGGCGCGCCGTGCGCGCTTTCAACTGCGGGCGCGCCACCTGCACACCTGCTGACTAGGCCGGGCGTCTATTTGCCCCAGACACGTCCCTCCCCCCAACACACGCACAGCGTTCGTAAAAGCCCGCCAGACCTGACCTAGCGCAGTTTGGGGATGAGCAGCATAGTGCCCCCTTGCGTAGTCAACTAGGATAGATGACAAAACACAGGTTGCAAACCAACACAGCCAACACAGCGCTGTAAAGTCCATCCCCGCTTTTGTGGAGTCCTGTGTTGCCCCCCCTCACTGCACCCCCCTGGCGGCTGTAGACGCAGACGGGAGCAGCTGTGTTACCTCTAAGTTGCAAAATGCGTTCTGTTTGTTTTCGGCGGTGGGTCGGACCGTCGAGCGGCACGTGGGCGCACAAGTGGTGGCAGGGGGCCCAGTGCCATGCAGGTGCCCTCCAAACAGGCCGACATAGGTGGATAGTGGGCATCCCACTACCTGCACATCCATGGCACGCAAACCTGGGTAGTAGCCGGGGCCACAGCATGCTCGGCCGTGCACAACGCTAGATGCATCTTGCATTACTTGCTGTGACTTCCAAAGCTCCTGGCCACGCGAACACCAATCATCAGCACAAAGCCGGCCACCAGTATTGCAAAGTACAACGTGGCAGAGGCAGGGGCCGGGGCTTCGGAACTGTCTGGCCGATCACACACGCGCTGGGTGAGACATTCGAGGCAGTGTGCATTTTCCGTGCTGCAACTGTCGCGGCAGTCATTTATGAATGCCTCAATCATGTTTTTTGCGTGATTGGTGTCAACTACAGCTTCTGTCTCGAGCATTTCCTGAGCATTGCAGACAGAGCAGGGCACATCTGTCCCGTTGCAGCTTTCTCTGCACACAATGTACGCGTGGCCGCGGTTGAAAAGGGTGGGGTGCAACCTAGCAATGGTGTTGTTAAAAACGATCGCGCCATAGCTTGGTAAGTTCTTCGAAACGTGCAACTCCGCAAGAGCATCCGGGTAGAAGGCGCCGTTGAACGGGGCGACCAGCACGGAAAAGTGTTCCGGCAGCAGGGGACTGACCCAGGCAAAGTCTTTCGCAGAACGACCTTTGCCAAACTGGTAATGGATGATAGTCACCTGTGAGGGTTTGGGAGGGGAGACATGGCATGTTGCAGGGGGGGGGGGCGGCGGGCGATTGCAAATGCTTGCTTGTGCGTGTGTGTGCAGGGGCATTAGCGCGCACGTGCGGCCCTCTCACCGCGTTGGGGTACATGGCCAGCGAAGCCACGAGGGCCCATCTGTGGATGACGTACTCCAAAGACCCCAGCGCCAGGAACGCGACCACGTTATAGTTCTCAAGCTGTGCGTGGGGGAACTCGATGTTGTTGAGGTTGCAAACGATGGTCTCTTCCGACCTGGCCTTGTAATCCACGGGAAGGTACTTCACGTTCAGGCCCATGCGTTTTATCACCTTTCGAGGGCTCTCCTGACCCGCGCCAATGTCCACCACAGCGCACGGCTTGGCCCCGGGCACACATGCCGCAAACGCGCCGGCGTCATGCAGGAAGGACAACGCCCTTATCGCCCTCGACTCCACATCCATGTATTCACCGGCACCAAAGTAAACGTTGTCTGGCTGAGCCCGGGCAGCTGCGTCGTTCGCAGGCCTGCACGGTTTTGCAACGGCGCTGATCACGCGCTCGGCGCCAGCCACCGCAACCAGCTGGCATGAGCCCGCACATGCCAGCACAGCGGCGAGGAGACGGAGGGCGTGCATGAAATGCAGCTGCGACCCGACTACCAAATTCCAAATTCCGTCGTCGGCCGACGACCTGAACGTTTTGGGTCCGCGGGGCTTGTAAACAGTGTTCTTCAAGCCCCGTTCAGACCGGCGTGATTTCTGCGGTGCTTTTGGCCACGGGGACCCCAGCACCAAACTTTCAGAGAACCCCGGCTAGCCGGGTTGATGCTTGCTGCACGTTTGAAGGCGTGTACACGAATCAAGTTAACACAGCGGCAAGCTTGTTGATCGTATTCCTTGAATCCAGTAACACAGCACTTCAAAATACAAGCCGAAATACAAGCCAAGGGTCCGTGTTGCTAATCCACCATGTTACATCAACATGCAGCCGACTTCTTCTTGCAGGCGACATGCTTGCCTTGCTGCTGCTGTACCTCAAGTATCCTCTGGGTTCGCAAAAGGCTGCAGCGAGTTGTACTACGCTTCATTACAACACCCCACTGGCGCCACGTACGGCTGCTACCTGGAGTTGACGGACTCCAACACGCTCCGTTGCGGCGGTAGTGAAAACCTTCCCGATGGGCTGTGGATCGTGCAGGCCTACGAGTACAGGAGACCTGGAAAAGTATATGCTGAGCTGCAGGCAACACACATGTCTGGTGGAGGCCTGCTTGCGCTGATAAGGGAGCTGGATGTTGCAGACTTTGAGGCGTGGAAGGAGTACTTTGACTACAACGTTTCCAGTGTCGGGTGCTCTTTGGTGGACGTTCGCGGTGGAGATCGACGCCTGAAGCCGTTGGACCAGCAAAGCGCCCCGCTGGACAGCACAGGAATCTGGTCCCCAATTTTGAAGGATGTGCCGACAAAAACGCCTGGGAAGGGACGCCAGCAAATATAGTGCGTGAACAAACATATATAAAGTGGTTTTTGTAGGGGATTTGCGCATGAGTCAGCTGTACAATGCAGTCCGGCACTGGATCAAGCTCGATACCAGCACTGGAGATTACCGACAGGCTGTTGAGACCAACCGCTTCCCAACTTTTGGGCTAGGTTCCTTGCTGAAGGATCCCTTTCGCGCTACCATGCGGCAGCACATCATTGAAGGGAAGACCTTGGTGATCAACAGCAAGTTACACGAAATTGCAGAATTCAATAAGAACATCACAATTGAAGGAGTGCATAAATACTATGATCCCCAAATATGCGAGCAGTGTGCGAGCACTGATACGCCTAAGCAGTGCGGTTGCAGCAAACCACGTGCCCTACAACAGTACATGTCAAACATGCAGCTGGTGCGATCGCTGATTGATGACGCCGTCGCCGAACGCGTTGCGCGTGGACTCCCGCCGCCAAAGATTTACTGGCTTTCCATGCCTAAGCGCCCCCCAACTTTAGATGCTATCATTTACCCCTGGCAGACAAGCGATATCCTTGATGCTATGACCGACCTGGCTGCGGAAACCCTGTCCCATTACTCGCACGTGGACCTTGCACCGGTCCTGCAGGCAGCCTCCACTGAATAGTGGATTGATTCCGCCCATTTGGGAGGCTGGCCTCCTTCCATGCTGCAGTATGTCTCGCTGCAACTCCTGCTGAATCGAATTTGCGGGGAACCTTGAATGTAAGTATGTAACCGTTTCCCGCAACCCGCGATAGCAGCTTCTGCCCTTCATGGCGCCGCAGCAGGGGGCCTAAAGCAACTCAGCAGGGGTTGGCTGCAGGAGTGCCAGTGTCCTGTGACAAAGCCAACAGGTTACAGATATAGGTTTAGCAGCAAAACGCTGGAGCGTGCTGCGGTAAATGCAACCCGCATATGTAAAAGCTTGCTAATTGACAATGTCCCACTCTTTATTTCGGTGTCTAACCAAAGTCTAACCAATACATTCTGGCTGCGCTGTAGCCGGTGTCCTCCAATCGGCGTTAACCAGGTAGAAATCCAGCAGTTCAAAAGTTTGGAAACACGACCAATAACAGATTTACCCCTGTAGTCGCCGCCGCGCCAGCAGCGCCGCACCCTCTGAAGGCTCGATTTGGGGGTAGGTCAACCTAGCCCCTGGCAGCTGGAAGGGTTGAAGGGGGGAATGCAAGTGTGGCGTTTGTGGGCTTGAAACATTTTTTTTTCCAATGCAAGCCGGTGTTTTTGTGTAGAAGCCAAAAGTGCACGTCTAAACCCTGGGCCCGGGCGCAGGGCTCCACCCACCGCCCATTCGATGCCCTCTGCCAGATACTGAGCATACAGCCCGCCGTCCTGCAGCAGGCTTCCCGCCAGCACCACCGTGAAGGGCTTGTCAGAGCCCAGTCGCACGGCGGAGGCGGCGGCCTTGCAGGAGCTAAAGGATTGGGGGGCAGGAGTCCGCTGTTGGCGGCGACTGCGACGCAATCCGCGCAACGATTGCGATTTGCAAGGACCACACTTGCTTGCAAGACGCAGGCAGCCCTCCGGCCCAGCGCACGCCCAGGCGCGCCCATGCCCACCTCACGAGCTCGCCGCAGCAGTGGCGCAGGACGGCGTCGGCCACGACGTCCCCCCCCAGGGCGCAGTCCAGCACGGTGCCCGCCAGCTGGCTGATGCGCGCCTCCCGACCCTCCTCGGGAAAGTAGGCCCACCGCACGAGCTCCTCCGGCCGCGGCAGCGACAGGCGGCGCAGCAGCGCGTGCAGCAGCGCCGTCGGCGCGCCGCGGCCGTCGTGCGTCTTGTTCGCGGCGAGCAGGGCGCGCGTGCCGAGGTCGAGCGCGCTGCCACCTGTTTATGTAGCGCGGGTGCAGTGCGCTTATGGCGCTTGTCGGCTTAAAGACTTGTCAGCGCGAGGCGCAAGCTAGCATCAGGTCGCATGGGGCGCATTGGTAAATGATAGCTGCAACAAGCGCCGGTTGAGTTGCATGAACCACCCCGCAAAGCCACAAAGCAGCGTGCAGGCACGCACCTTCCAGGAAGGCTGGGCCCCAGCCTGAGGCCCTGTGCATGCGTCCGCCGGCAAATGCCACAGCTTCGCTGTGCAGATCTGGGGGGAAAGCAAGGGCGGCGCATTGGTGAGTGCGGTTGGGAATTTGAGGAGGCAGGCCACCACCATGAAGGAGGCGGGCGCCCTCCCTCCCATCACGCAAAGCGCGGATTCCGGCCCAACGCACCCGCGACGACGGCGGCCCCTTGCAGCACCCCGTTCGTGGCCGCCGCCAGCGCTGCCGCGGCGTCCGGCTGCGCTACGACCACCGCCCCCTGCAGCCGCTTGGACAGCGCGCCCTGCACGTCTGCCAGGTCGGCGCCGGCGTCGCGCACGGCCACGCAGGCGCAGGCCGCGGCCACGTCTGCGTACGCGCGGCCCGCCTCGGCCAGGGCCGCGTCCACAACCGCCCAAAGGGCGTCGGCGGCGGGGCCCGCGCCGGTTGCGGTGTACCAGCGAATGTCTGGCCCCTTTGCAGAGGCCAGGACGGCGCCACTTGCCGCGTCCAGCACAGTACACGAGCTGCCGCTGCTGCCCCCAGCCACTCCAAGAACAACGGATTGCTCGTTCATCTGAAGGGGTGTTGGCCTGGCCAATCTAAAGGGTGGCAGCTAAATTTATGTGTTGGTCGCCGCCGGGCGATGGGCGGACGGATGGAGCCCTTGCGGAACGTCCATGATTGTCCAAAACGCACGTCACAAATGTCGAAAACCCTTCTGAAAACGTCATCCAATCGGGCGCGTTCGTGTTTTTCACGCGCCCAGGTTTTCAGGCGAGCATCGGCATATAAAAAGCGCTCCACTTCCCTAGCACGCGTTCCACAATGAGTCCACACCGCGCCCGCGCCCGCACCCGCCGCGAAGTGAGCGGGATGCGCCTTTTCCCCCCTTTGGAGGGCGGCCTTCAGCCGCCTCTCCCACCCCCCTCCGAAACCGGTGGCCGAGGGGCCTGGTGGCCAAAAAACAACTCCCCCCAAACTAGCCTCAGGCCCGCCCCGCCCAAATGACGGGGCCGATGCGCTGTGCGGCACTGATCAATGTAACGTGACAATACGGTAGGTGCCGCATGCGTGTCCACCATAGGCCACTACTGGCTTATCTACATGTGACAAGGGTTTGGCCTGCCGCGCGTCACTGCCTGCGCCGCGGCGCTGTGCGCGCCAGCGGTCAAGTTGGGTCACCCCGGGTGCGACGCTTCGCGGGTAAAGGGATGCCCCAATCGCACATGCAGGGCCCAATCTCTCAGCACAGCACAGCGCAGCACTGGGGGGGGGTCTTCAAGGGTCCTCGCCTGGTCAAAGGCATCGCTGAGGGAGTGGGCCGACGCCGCACGAGCCTGGCAGTCGGGGATGCCAGCCGACGTTGGCTGGCATCGAGCGCGGGCTGGTTTGTTTGCGCCACACCCCTCTGGAAGCTGCCACCATGCTTCGAAGCGGCGTGCAGGCGCAGCGTTGCAGGCGCGGCGGTGCAGGCAGCGGTGCAGGCGCACAGCAGTCTTGCGGGCGCAGGCCGCGGCCACGTCAGCGTACGCGCGGCCCGCCTCGGCCAGGGCCGCGTCCACGACCGCCCAAAGGGCGTCGGCGGCGGGGCCCGCGCCGGTTGCGGTGTACCAGCGAATTTCCGGCCCCTTTGCAGAGGCCATGACGGCCCCCGTCGCCGTGTCGACGTTTGCCCCCATGCGCGTCCACCTGGCGCCCGCACACCCGGCCGGTGCCGCGCCGCCGCCCGCCGCCGCGGCGCCGCGGGCCCGGCATGAAAGCGCAAGCTCGTGCCGGATGCATCGTGCATTCATTCTGTTGCATTCCGTGCAATGAGCTGGCCTGCCGCGCCCTCTGGTTCTGCGTCGGTGCTTCGGCCTTCTAGCGGATCTGCTGCCAGCCGATCGCCGGCCATGGCAGCGCTGAGAGGCATCCAGGTCGGTTTGCGGGCACTCGGGATGGCCACGGCCCTCGGGGCGTGGCGCGGCGCGGCGTGCGGCAGCGGGCGCGTGCGGCAGCGGGCGCGTGCGGTGCGCCGCATGCGTGCGGGGCCGTGCACGGAAAAACCCGAGACGCCCGCACGCATGCATGCACGCCCTCTCCCCCCGAACAACCAGGCCCGGCCGGCGCGCCGCTGCGGCCCCCCCGCCGCGCCGCTGTGGGCCCCTCTGCGCCCCGCCCTCCCCCGCCGCCGCCCGCCGCCGCCGCGCGCGGCGCCCGCCTCCGCCGGCGCCGCGCCCGCCGCGGCGGCCCCCGCCGCCGCGGCGCCCGCCGACGCGCCCTCGGCGTTCGCCGAGCTGGCGGCAGGCTCGGCCCGCAAGTACATAATGGTGTCCGGAAAGGGCGGCGTGGGGAAGACCTCTCTCAGCGCGAGCCTCGCGCTGCGGCTCGCCGCCGCGGGGCACACCACGCTGATCGTGTCCACAGACCCGGCCCACTCCCTCAGCGACTCCCTGGACCAGTCCGTGGCCGGGGGGCGGCCCGTGCTGCTGCAGGGCAGCGACCTGCCGCTGTGGGGGATGGAGGTGGACCCGGAGGAGGGGCGGAGGGAGTTTGCGGCCTTCAGCGCGGCCAACAACTCGGCGGGGCAGGTGCGCTGCTGGGGGCGCGGCGGCGCGGGTGCGGGTTTGCGGTGTGCAGGTCCGGGTGCAGGCGCGCCGGGCGCGGGCGGCGGCAACGGCAGGCGGCGGCCGCGGCGCCGGCGCCAGCGCCAGCGGGCGCGGGGAACCGGGAGCGCCACAAACTGGCGCCCCACCCCCCCAACCCGCAAATAGGCTGCCGACTTTCTGAAGGGCTTTGGCCTGGGCGCGGTGGCGGATGCGCTTGCTGAGCTTCGGCTGGGGGAGCTGCTGGACACGCCGCCCCCTGGGCTGGACGAGGCGGTTGCCATCTCAAAGGTTCGGGGGGTGGGGGTGGTGGTGGTGGGGGCTTTTCGCTGCGTCAATTTCGGGCCACGCCCGGCGCCGCCGCGCCCGCTCACCTCCCAATTCAACCGCACGCGCGCGCCTGCCGCCGCCCCGACCCTAACGCCCCCCCCCAACACCCCCCAAACCCCAAAGGTGGTGCAGTTTGTCGAGTCTGCAGAGTACGCGCGCTTCAGCCGCATCGTCTTCGACACCGCGCCCACCGGCCACACGCTGCGGCTGCTGGCGCTGCCTGAGTTTGTTGACGCATCCCTGGAAAAGGTGGGAGGGGGAGGTTCGGGGCGTGTTGGGTGGGTGGGTGGGTTTAGGGTGGGGGTGGGGGTGGGGGGGGCAGGGGCAGGAGCAGTGCACCGCTGCCTCGGTTGCGGGCCGGCGCGGGAGTGCCCTTGCGGCGAGCGCGCGCCAACGCCCCGACCCCCCCAAAGCCAGCCGCACACCCCCCCCCCCAAACCCCCCAAAAGGTGATCCGGCTGCGCCGCAAGCTGGGCGCCGCCGCCGATGCCGTCCGCGGCCTCTTCGGCGCGCGCGAGCCGCAGGACGGCATCATCGCGCAGCTCGAGGCGATGCGCGCGCGCGTCCGAGGCGCGGCGGAGCTGTTCAGGGACGCGGGGCAGACCGAATTTGTCATAGCCACGGTGCCGACGGTGCTGGGGATCAACGAGTCGTCGCGGCTGGCGGCGGCGCTGAGGGCGGACCGGGTGCCGTGCAAAAGGCTGGTGGTGAACCAGGTGGGGTGGGGGGTTTGGGTGTTGTTGTTTGGATGTTGGTGGTGGTGGGGCTGCGCGGCAGCGCGCGCTGCCGCCGCCGCCCTCCCCGCTTGCGGCAAAAGCCCGGCACCCCCAACCAACCAAACGCCCCCCCCCCCCCAACCCGAAAGCCGTCCACCAAAAAAACCAACCGACCAACCCACCAAACAACCAATCGCACACACCCCCAAACCCTAAACCCCCCAGCTGATCGGGGAGCGCAGCGGCGAGGCCTTCCTGAAGCTGCGGCTGAAGGACCAGGCGGCTGCCCTGAAGCTGCTGGGGGACGACCCCGCCCTGCAGGGGCTGCAGCAGGTGGGGGGGTGGGGGTTGTGTGTGTGTGGGGGGGGATTTGGGTCGTTGGGGGCCGTCCAGCGGATTGGGGTTCGAGGGGGGCGGGGCGCCGTTCCGTTTCTGCGCCCCGGCAACCGCGACCCCAACCGCGCCCGCGCCCGCGCCCGCAACCCCAACCTCAACCGCAATCCCCAGGTGCGCGGCCCCCTCATCGACCTCGAGGTGCGCGGCGTGCCCGCGCTGACCTACTTTGGGGGGGTGGTCTGGAGGGACGAGGTGCTCGCGGGGCTGGACGCGCCCATCGAGCCCGCCGCACCCGCCGCGGGGGCCGCCGCGGGCGGCGCTGCTAGCGCCGAGGGCAAGGCAGCCGCGGGCGGCGCCGGCAAGGCAGCCTCGGCCGCCGGCAAGGACGCCGCGGGCAGTGGTGGCGCGGCCGCCGCCGCCGCTGGCGGCGCGGCCGCCAGTGGCGCGGCCGCTGCAGGCGCCAGCACCAGCGGCGGCGGCGGCGGCGCCAGCAGCGTGCGGGCGGGGCGGCGGTTCTACATGCTGGGAGGAAAGGTGGGGGGTTTGGGTGGGGCTTGGGGGGTGGGCGGGTGTGTGGGGGGCGTTTCTTCGCGGATGGCGTCCGCTGTTGGCGGCGCAGGCTTGCACGCGCTCTGCATGTGAGGCCCGCCCGCAATCCTGCCCCATCTGACCCTAACATTCGCGGCGGCCCCCACCTCCTCCAGGGCGGCGTGGGCAAGACCAGCTGCTCCGCCGCGCTGGGCACGCGGCTGGCGGGGCAGGGGCACGCGACGCTGATCGTGTCCACCGACCCGGCCCACTCCCTCAGCGACGCGTTTGACCAGGCGAGTCCCCTTTAACAGCCGGCCCCCGTTGTGGGCTGTGCTGTGCTGAGAGATTGGGCCCTGCATGCATGTGTGATTGGGCCGTTTTGGGGGTTGCGATGCGTTTGGCGGGGCCCCTCCCCTGTCCACCCCCTGCCCACCCCACCCTAGCTCCAGCCCCCCTCCCTACCTCACCCCTCACCCCTAAACCCTCCTGCTCTCCTTCCCCTCCCCCCCCCCAGGACCTGTCAGGCGGCGGCCCCGTCCGCATCGCGCCCCCCCCGGGCGCCGACCCCGACTCCCTCCCGCTGTGGGGGATGCAGATCGACCTCGACGCGTCGCGCGCCGAGCTGCGCGCCGCCCTTGGCGGCGGCGGGGGCGGCGGCAAGTCGTTTGACGACTTTTTGGGGGGGCTGGGGCTCGGGGGCTTTGCGGCGCAGCTGAGGGAGCTTAGCCTGGGGGAGCTGATGGACACGCCGCCCCCCGGAGTGGACGAGGCCATCGCGATCGCCAAGGCACGGGGGGTTTTAGGGGTTTGTTGGGGTTAAGGGTGGCGGGGTCGGGGCCTGGTCGGGGGGCCGGTTTTGCGGGGGGGGGGGGGGTCCAGCTTCCCCTGGATCCCGTTTGAGCCCAACAACACCCCACTCGCCACCAAAGCAAACCCCAAACCCAAACCCAAACCCAAACCCCCAAACCCCAAACCCCAAAGGTGGTCCAGTTCCTGCGCGCGGATGACTACGCCCACTTTGACCGCATCGTCTTTGACACCGCGCCCACCGGCCACACGCTGAGGCTGCTGACGCTGCCAGACTTCCTGGACAAGGGGCTGGGCAAGGTGGGGTGGGGGGCGCGCTTTGCACGCTTTGTGCTTTGCGCGCTTTGGGCTTTCGGCGGTCATGCTTTCTGCTGTGCGCGCCCGCGCTTTGTGCGCCGGCGCCTTGTCGCCGCGCTTTGCGGTTTCGCGCCCAAAGCCCCCCTTGCGCGCGCCAGCTCTCGCGCCCCTGCGCACAACACACACCCAGCCCTCCCTCCACACAAACCCCTAAACCCTGAACCCTGCAAAACCCCGCGCAGCTCATCCGGCTGCGCGCCAAGCTGACCGGCGCGGCGGGCGCGGTCAAGAGCCTCTTCACGGGGGGCGTCGTTGAGGAGGACCCCGCAGTCGCAGCTATGAACGACCTGCGGGTGGGTTCAGGGTTTAGGGTTTAGGGTTCTAGGGTTTAGAGTTGGGGGTTTTGGGCCGATTCACGGGGGGCGCTTGTGCAGGTGGACCCCGCTGTGGCGGCGATGAACGACCTGCGGGTGCGCGTGCTTTGGGCCGCTTTGACGCATGCGTTTGGCGCGCGCGTTAGCGCCGTTGGCGCCGCTTTTTTCGGCCGTTGTTTTGCGTCCCCGGTCCCCCACCGCCTCCCGCCCTCCCGAAAACCCAGCTTCCCCCTCCCCCTGACATCCACACCCCAGGCCCGCATGGACGAGGCACGCGCACTGTTCCACGACGACTCGTGCATGCGCTTCGCCGTGGTAACCATCCCGACAGTCATGGCGGCCGCCGAGTCGGCGCGGCTGGCGGCGGCGCTACGGACTGAGGGCATCCCCATCAACACGCTGGTGATCAACCAGGTGGGGGATTTGGGGGGTTTTGGGAGGTTTTCAGAGGTTTTGTTTGGGTGGGGAAGTTGCGGCGGGCGTTGCACGCTGCAGACGGTTTGCGCGCCGGCTCGCTCGCCCCCCGCGCCGTCCGTAGCAGAGCCTCATACCCTCTTGCCGCGTCTCAAACCGAGCCCCAACCCCCGCGCGCCACAAATCCAGCCCCAACCCCCGCACACTTCAAACCGCACACGGCCCCCTCCCGTCCCAACCAAACAGGTCGTCGACCCAGCGGCCGGTGAGCGCTTCCTGGGGCTGCGCCGCGCCGACCAGCGGCGCGCGCTGGACCTCGTGGCTGCGGACCCGGAGCTGTCGCGGCTGCAGCTGATCAAGGTGCGGCTTGGGGTGTTTTGGGGGGTGGGGTGGCTGTGTTATGTGCGTTTGGGGGAGGGGTTGCTGGGGTTGTGCGTGTGCGTGTGCGTTTGCGTTTGCGTGTGCGTGCAAGCGAAACCTCCGCCAGCGCTGCGGGGCGGTAGTGCGACGTCCCCAACACGCCCGCCCGCCCGCGCCACCTAATCTGCGCAGGCGCCGCTGCTGGACCTCGAGGTGCGGGGCGCGTCTGCGCTCGAGTACTTTGGGCGCATCGTGTGGCACGACTAGCAGCGCGCGGCGCGGGGAGAAGGGGCCGATCTGTAAACGCAGCCGCACTGGGGCGTGATGAGGGGCAGCAAGAAAGGGGGAGTGCGGGCAGCCGCGCAGGTGGCAAGCGGGGCACCTGGCGGCGGCGGGCAGGCGGGCGGTCTCCGGAGCGCGGTGGACGCGCGGCGCAATCGATTTGATTCGGACAATTGCGAATAAAGGTTTCGTCAACGCGGCTCTCGCGGGATCTGCCGTCGATCGCGCCGCGCAATCCGCCGAGTTGGGCCTCCCTCTGCGCGCGGCAGAGATGCAGCAGCAGCAGCGGCGTGTTGGCGTCAGACGTGGGGCGTTCTCGCCCGCGCCGGGTGCAGCAGCCCGCCGCGCCGCCGCGCCCCCTCCCCGCCGCGGCCGCTGCGCCCGCGCCGCGCCGGCGCCCTCCGCGCCCGGCACGCCCAACGTGCTGCAGCGGCTGGGGCGCGTGCTGAAGGAGAAGGCGGCCGGCGACCTGGAGCGCTTTGTGCAGGGCACGTCCAAGACGCGGGAGCGCCTCGGGGTGCGCCGCGCCGCGCCGCACCGCGCCTGCTCCTTCGCGCCCCCGCCCGCCGCGCCGCATGCGCATGCGCCGCATGCAAGCCCCGCATGGCGCATGCAGCCCCCCACACCCTCACTGAACCCTCACCCGCCAGCTGGTGGAGGAGCTGCTCACCTTTTGGTCGCTGGAGGATTACGAAACAACGCTGGAGGAGCTGGAGGAAGTGCTCATAGTGAGGGGTTTTTTAGGGGGGGGCAAAGGGGCGCCATCCGCAGGGGCAAAGGGCAGCTGCTGCGTCGTTGCATGGCGGCGCACGGCCCGTCGCAGTGGCCGCGGGGGCGCATTTGTTTTGCAGGGCCCGGGCACCCTGCGTGCCGAGCCGCCTGCCGCGCCCTACCCCGCGCCGAACCCCGCGCCCAACCCCCAACCCCGCGCCCAACCACCAACCCCTCGCCCAACCAACCGCGCGCGCGCCGCAGACTGCCGACTTTGGCCCCAAGACGGCGCTCAAAATTGTGGACGGGCTGCGTGACCAGCTCAAGGCGGGCAGGTGGGCACAGGCTGGGGGTTGTGGGGCTGCACAGTCCGGTGTGTGTGTGTGGCGTGTGCGCGGAACGGCAGGGGCTACGGGCACGCCTGCGCGCACAGCAGCAGCCTTGATTCGTCTCAAAGCGGCCCCTGCACGGCGTAGTTGCACTCCCGAGGCAACGGCGCGCGCGCAAGTCAGCCCCCCCCCCCCCCCCCCCCCCCCCCCCCCCCCCCCCCCCCCCCCCCCCCCGCGGCGCGCGTAGGTGACGCTGCTGGACCCGGTGCGCTTCCCCGGCGCCATCAAGGTCTTTGCGCGCGAAATATGCCGCAACGACCTGCTGTCCTTCGGCAAAATGCACTTTTTCTTCCCGGACAGGTGGGGCGCTGCGGGGGCTGCGCCCTGGGTGCCAGCGGACGGTGCGAGCTGCCCGCCACTGCTGGGGCCCAGCAGCGCAGCCACGCCTCTGCGCTCGGGCCCCCGCCGTCCTCTCTGCCCACCCACGCAGCCTGCCCCTCCACCCCACCCCTCGCATCTCCCCCCCCCCCAAAAAAACCCCAGCCGGCTGGGCCTTGACCTCAACACCGACCGCGCCCTCAAGGAGGCGCGCTTTGACCGCCACTTTGTGCGCGACCTCACCTGGAGCCGCCACCAACTGGAGGAGCTGGCGGAGCGGCGCTTCAGGGCGGCCCAGGTGCGGCGGGGCTTCGGGAGGGGGTGGCGGTGGGCACGATGCGCGGGGGGTCGGGCCTGGACGGATCATGGGATGGCGTGCGGGGCGTGGGGTGTGCGGGGGCACGGTTGGAGGGCGCTCCTCCTTCACAGCCCTCGCAACGGCGGTGCACCCCTTCCCCCTCCATTCACCGCGCACAGGACGCGCTGAAGGCCGAGGCGGCGACTGCGGGGCGCCCCTACGCGGCAGAGGACGGCGGGGACGGCGCGGCGCCCGCGGTGACGGCCACCAGCTTTGCGGACCTGTTCAAGCAAGTGCGGGGAGAGGACTTCTCGTCGTACCTGTCAAAGCTGTCAACCCCTCGCGAGCTGCTTATCATGATGACAGAGATGCTGTCCCGCATCGAAGCCCACCCCGACGGCGGGCTCACGGCGCAGGTGGGGACGGGCTGGCTGGCAGCGCATTGCGCTCAAGTTGATTCCGAATGCGCCTGTTCCCAGGCGCGCGCGCATGCGTCCGCCGATGTTTGGGCGCAGAAAAAGCCAAACCCGGCTGAAACCGCCGTGCACCGCTGCGCAACAGGACATGGAGCTGGCGGTCATGCGGGCACTGGAGCAGAGCGTCTGATCGCCATCACCATATGCGCACGCGCCGCGAATGCCAGGCGCCGCGGCCAGCACGCGGCCGGCCGCAGGCAGCCAGCTCGGGCGCGGGCGCGGAGCGGAGCGTCTCCAAGGGGCTTGGCTTCGCCGCTGATCCGCGCACATGCTTTGTCTTAACTGTATGTGTGCTTCCTCGTCGTCATCTACTTTGTGTGCGCGCGTGCATCCAACCAAAGTAACAATTCGCGGGGGGTGTGGTCTTTGGGCGTTGACCAGCAGCGGCGCGCGGGCGGGTGCGCCTGCCTTTTCGACGGCCGCAGGGTCCAGACGTGCGAGAGGCGGTCCGCACCAGTCGCATTGCTCATACCGCGTCCTTCTCTATCGCTTCGTCACGATGGCCGGCCTCCTGCTCGCCGCGAGGACGGCCCTTTCAGGGGCGGCAGGGGCAGGCTTCCTGAGGGCGGCACTGCCGCCCTCAGCGCGCGCCCTGTCCACCACGGGCAATCCGGAGGTCGATGCTCTGAACAGGGTGAGGCGGGCTGGCAGTCGGGGTCTGTCTTGGAACCGGCGGCGCGGTTGCGCAATCTGCGGCGCCCGCCGCGCCCGTCGTCCAGCACGCTGCGCGGCGCTGCGGGGAGAGCGGCGTGTCGGCGCGGCAAGCAGCGATCAACGGGCTTGGCAAACCCACGGCGCAGGAGCTGGATGAGTTCTTCGGCGTCCGCAACGCCGCCGGCAGCTCGGCCTTTGCCCCACAGCCCGGCGACGGCGCGCCGCAGCTGCACGCTGCCCCTGCCGCACCCCCCGGCAATGCAAGCTGGGAGCCCGACGCAGCCAGCGGCGGCAGCAGCGGCAGCAGCAGCGGCTCCACTGGCTTTCCTCAGGTGGAATCAGCTCTGTCGGCGCTGTCGCAGCAACTTGCTGAGCTCAGAGCACAGCTGCACGCCGGCGGCACCCCACCCGGCACACCGCCCCAGGCAGCCGCCTTTGCCGGCCCGCAGCCTGGCGCTGCCAGCGGCAGCAGCGGCGGCAGCTACAGCAGCAGCGAGCTGCGGGGCCCTCCTTCCAGCAGCAGCGGCAGCGGCGACGGGCTGACGCATGTGGACGGCAGCGGCCGTGCAGCGATGGTGGACGTCTCGGCAAAAGCCGCCACGGCCCGCGAGGCGCGCGCGTCGTGCCGCGTGCTGGTGGGGCGGCAGGCGTTCGACCTGGTGCAGGCACGCGCGCGCGGAGGGCGACACGCTTGTGTCGCTTGCGCGCTTCGCGGCTGAACCGCTTCATTACGGCTTGACAAGCTTTGCATGATGGTTTGCGGGCGCTCATCCGCACCCGGCCAGACCTTGATACCGCGCCCCAAACCCAGTCCAAGCGGCCGCCTAAGCGGCAGCGCCGCCGCCTGTCCCGCCACCTCGCCCGCAGTCCAACAGCCTGAAGAAGGGCGACGTGCTGACGGTGGCGCAGCTGGCGGGCATCACCGGGGCCAAGCTGACGTCACAGCTCATCCCGCTGTGCCACACGCTGCTGCTGAGCAAGGTGCGCGGCCAAACCGGGAGTGTTTGATCACCGGTGTTTGCCCCTCCCCATTGCCTCAGGTCTACACCGCACCGGGCCGCGCGTGCCCAATGCGCTGGGAGTTGAAAAGAACAGCCGCCGACGCATTCCGTTGCTGCATTGCACACACAGCACGCCCCCCCTCGGCCCTGCCCCACCCCCAGGTGGACGTGTCCCTTTCGCTGGACGCCCCCGCGCACGCGGTGGTGGTCCGCAGCCGCGCCGTGACGGTGGGCCAGACGGGCGTTGAGATGGAGGCGCTGACCGCGGCGGCGGTTGCGGCGTTGACCGTTTACGACATGGTCAAGGTGCGGTCAAACCCAGGGATTGGGGGTCTATGTCAGCTTTTTCGATTGATTTGTTCCCGGCACCGTTGCAAAGTCCGCCAGGCAGCGCGCGGCATCGGGCGGCCGGCAAACGGTGGCAGCGCGGCGCCGCAAACAGAGCGAGGCCCAACTTTACACCACCCTTGCCTCGTGGAAACAAAACGCCCACAGGCCGTGACGAAGGACGCGTGCGTAACGGACCTGCGGCTGGACTTCAAGAGCGGCGGCAAGAGCGGGACGTACGACCGCGGCGCCGGAGCGTGACGGGGGCGAAGCATACTGCGATGGGCCGCACGGCGCTGCGACACGCGCGACGCAATGAGCAGCCGCTGCAAAGTCTCGCAGCCTCGGCGCAGACCCGCGCCGTGTAAATGCGGAGCGGCCTGCACATTCACTGCTCCCTGCTGCCGCCACCTGCGATGTCGGGGTAGCCGTACAGCTCTGGGTTCAGGAAGGGCACCAGCGCCATCTCCACGGCGTGCGCGTAGTAATCCCTCCGCGTCACCACCCCGCCGCTGAGCTTTCCGATCGTGCCGCCGCTCTGGCCAGAGGCCACGCGGCCAAAGACCTACGCGGCACGGGGTGGGAGGGGGGAGGCGGTGGGTTCACAGGCCGCGGCAGCTCGTGCTCCAATCTTGTGCGCCGGCCGCCGTGACACAATGCGGGATCGAAACACCAAAACTGCTCATGGCTTTGGGCATTGGCGGGGCTGGAGTAAGCACCCCAGCGCCGCCGCACCTGGTCGTCTGCGCACCCCAGCTCCATGCCGCCCTCCACCAGCTCAGCCAGCGCCGGCGGCAGGAGGAACTCCGCAGAGCGCGCGCGGCTGACGCAGCCCGCCGAGTGTGCGGATGCCACAACGGCCCATGCCATGCAATAGAGCTCGCGGCGCGCAGCCGGGGGCGCGGCTGCGGGTTGCGCCGGCACCGATGGCCCCGCCGCCGCCGGCCGCCAGACCACGCCGCCCTCGACGGCCACAAAAAGCAACGGCGAGTCCGCAGGCACGGGGCCGCGCGCGCGCAGCGCCGCCACGCGGTTGAGCGCGCCCGCCAGCGTCTCTTCGTCCCCCACCGGCTGGTCAGGCACCCCCGACGGCGCCTCCACGCCCGCCACCCGCAGCGTCGGCGCGAGCGCGGGGAACAGCCGCGTCACCGCCGCGCGCACGGCGCCGACCTTGACAGGGTTGCTGCTGCCCACGAGCACGAGCCCGCCGGCGGGGCCGGCCATCCGCGCGGCGCCCGGCGGTGCTGGCATGCTTTCCGATCAGCGCGGCGCGGGCGGCCGGCGCGGCCAGCGCAGGGCCCGGCAGACGGCGCAGCGAGCGCAGGCGCGGCGGACGGCGGAGCAGGTGGCGTCTAGCAGGTGCGCAGCAGCAGCGTTTGAAGTCAGCCGACCGCCTGCGCAACTTATTTATACTGCCTGGCCGATATCCAACGTTTATATCTGCATCCGAAGAGCCCGTAAACCGCCCTCTGCGGCATGGGACCTTCTGAAATTTGAGCGCGCGGGAGGCCGGACTCAGATCGCGGGCGGGGGCGCGCGGTGGCCTCCGCCATGGAGGGCGAGCTTCCCGGGATGGAGGGCGGATCGCAGGGCGGCCCGGAATCGGCGGCAGCGCAGCCGGTCGGCGACGCCGAGGAGCGTGAGCGCGCGCGCGCGCCGGCAGCGGCGCCGCAGTCGCACGCGCAGGCCGTCGGGGACGGGGGCCCCGGCTCCGCGGCGTGGCCGGACGAGGAGGAGTCTGACGACATGGACTTTGTGGTGGAGGAGCTCGCGGACACAGAGGACGACGAGGACGAGGAGGAGGAGGCCTCTGACAGCGGCTCTGACCTGGCCTACGAGTCTGAGAGTGCGAGCCGGGGCAGGGGGGGGGGGGGGGGGGAGGGGGGGGGGGCGCGAGCTGCAGCATGCCGCGCTGCGCAGCGCTGCGCAGGGACTGCATGCACGGAACAGGAAGCCTCATGCGCCGCTGCGCGCCATGCAGTCCCCACACCTGCCACGCCCGTCGCGCGCGCAGGCGGCCTGCTGGAGGAGGAGGGCGACGACTCCTCGGTGCAGCGCAGCCACAACACAGCGGTGCGCGCGGCGGCTGGTCAAGGGAGGGCTGCTGCGGGACTGCGGCGCCCCAGTCCGGGATGGGGGGGGGAGGGCCCGCGCCCTCTCCAAAATTTGCATGGCTGAGGGCCGCCACTCAAACGCTGCCGCATGCCGCGCTCCCCCACCCCCTTGCCCACAGGGCTCGCGCCGCCTGCGCGCTCGCCGGCGCGCGGCCAACGCAGCGGCCACGGCGGCTGGCGCGTCGGCCCGCGCGGCGGCGGCGCCGGCCGCCAAGGCAGCGGCGCGGCAGCCAGCGCGGCGGCGGCACGCACCGGCGCCGTCCGACAACCGCAGCGCAGCAGCAGCGGGCACGCCGTCGCAGGACGTCAGTCACGACGGCGGGGGCCAAGGTGAAGGCGCTGGCGGCGGCGGCAACGGCGACGGCGGCGGCGGCGGCGGGCACACCCCGGGCCCAGGTGGCGAGGCGGGCTCGAGCCTCGCCGGCACTACGCCGGGCTCGCACTGCGACGCGGCCGGCGCCGACGAGCGCCACGCGGGCGCGATGGGGCCGCCGCCGCCGGTGCAGCCGCACCAGCAGCGCGGCGTGCCTGCGCTCATGCGTGCCGCGCCGTCGGGCGTGGCAGTGCCCGGCGCCTCGCTCTTCAGCCTCTTCTCCCCACTGCGCGGCGGCGGCGGCGCCGCCGCCGCCGCGCCCGACGCGGCGGCCGCGGCGCTGGAGGGCGACGAGGCCATCAGCCGGCGCACGCGGAGCAAGCGGCCGCTGGGGCCCGCTGTGGAGCTGGACCCCACCGAGCTGGACCGCATGCTGGCCGCACTCGACCCCGACGTGGAGCCGCTGCTGGACGATGACGTGTACAGGCAGTTCCTGCAGGTGGGGGGGGGGGGTGGGGAGGTGCGGGGCGTGCATGCATTGGAGGGGGGGAGGTGAGGCGAGCCCTTACGTGTGCACAAGACATCCCTTTCACCTTGGCAGACAGGCCTCGGGGAAAGGCTGTTTCTCCCATGCAGCACGCTTCACAGCAGGGCAGCGCACTGAGCAGGGCCGCACGTGCGCCCCCCGCCGCCCCGCAGACGCTGCAGGACGAGGGCGCTGGGGCCAGCGGGCTGGGCGACGAGGACGATGACGAGTTCGAGGTGGGAGGCGGCGGCACGCGCCGTGCGCCGCGCGCTTTGCCTGCCGCCTGCGGGTGCTTTTCGGACGCGTGCGACTGTCTGAGCCGTCGGTCTGAGGCCCCGCCACCGCAGCTGCGGCTGTACTGTGCTGTAGCATACCAAAAAACCCCTCCAACATCCCTCTGACACGTGGGAAACCCCTTGCCCTCATTCCACAACAGCTGGACCTGTCTGAGCTGCTCGTGGAGGATGAGAGGGACATTCTCGTGGGTGGCGAATGCGAGCACAACCGTGAAGGCTCGCGCTTCCTCACTGCCTCCTTGCTGCCTTGCTGCGGCCGCGCTGGTCGTGCAGCTGTGGCGCTTTAAGGGGGGGGGCATTGCCGCGCGCTGCTGGGCAGGTCATGCCCTCGTGCTGCCTGCTGCCAAACAAAAACCTCCACGCGCCGCGCAGGAGGAGGAGCGCATCGCTCTTTTGGTGCACCCCCACCCGCACGGGGCGACGCCGCGCCACGGCCGCGGCCAGCACGGCGCAGCTGCGGGCGGGGGCTACGGCGCGCAGCACCAGCAGCGTGCCGCCGGCCATGTGTCAGGCTCGGAGAGCGGCGGCAACAGCGGCGGGCGGCGGCGTGCCGGCAGAGGGCGAAAGGCCGCCGTCCCCCGCGCGGGCTCGCGCCGGCCGGCATCGCCGCCGAAGCAGCAGGCGCCGGGCAGCGGCACGCCGCGGCGAACGCCGCGGCGGCGGGGGGCAGCCGTGGCTGGGCGCGGCGGGGGCTCGCCCACGGAGCGCGCCCTTCGCCGCAGCGATGAGCATCCGCAGCCCAGCACGATGATCCCCGCGACCGCCACGGGCGCGCCGGCGTCCGCCCCAGTGCGGGACCAGCGGCCGCAGCTGTCCACGCACACACTGGGGGTGCCTCTGCAGCTGCAGCAGCAGCTGCTGTTGCTGCCGCCAGATCAGATCGCGCGGCTGTTCATGCACCCCCAGCAGCAGCAGCTGCAGAGGCAGCGGCCCTCTGTCATGGGCGGCGGCGGCAACAGCAGCTTGCTTGGCGCGCTGCAGCGGGCGCAGGCCGCCGTGCGCGGCGAGACTCTCGTGGTCCCTCCCAACGCCGCCGCTCCTGCAGCCGCGGCGCAGCTGCTGCCGCAGGGCCAGGCTCAGCAGGTTGCTCACCCGCATTTGCAGCGGCAGCTACCGCCGCCACAGCAGCACCACCACCACCACTACCACCAGCAGCAGCTACCGCCGCCGCAGCAGCAGCCACCACCACCCCAGCAGCAGCAGTACCAGCAGCTTCAGCAGCAGCAGCCGCCACCACCACCCCAGCAGCAGCAGTACCAGCAGCAGCAGGAGCAGCCACCACAACCACCACCACCCCAGCAGCACCAGCACCAGCAGGCCCCGGCGCAGCTCCTGCTGCGGCGTTCGCACCTGCAGCAGCTATACCATCAAATCTCAATTCATACGCAGCAGCTGATGCAGCTGGCAGGCCTGGCACGCGTCGACCCGGCGGCGCAGGTGGGCAAGCGGTCCCTAGCCTGGTTGTCGTGGCCGTCCTGCTACAATTAGCAACGCCTTGTACGAGTTTGACTTGCCTGTTCCGCCTGCCCCTAAAGCATCCCCATTCCTAAAACCGTCACCAGCAGGGCCAGGAGGTGCTCAACGGCTGCCTACAAATGCTGGAGCAGCTGCAGAGCCTGCACCGCCAGTCCCTCGCAGCGCCGCGCTCCTTCGAGCTCAGCGCGGCGGTGGCGGCGGCGTTTGGCGACGACGACGGCGGCGGCGAGGGCGAGGGCGAGGGCGAGGGGCCACGCGCTGCGGATGCCGCGAGCGTTTGGCGGCCGCCGGCAGGGCACGTGCTGAGGTGAGACAGGGGGATCTCTCAGGGGTGGGCTCCTGGGCTGTCTCCAGGTGGTCAATCAATGTTGTGGTCAATCAATGCTGCTGGAGCCAGTTGGTCATGAGTTGCCAGCTCGCCGGCCGGCCGCACCGCATGCGATCGCCTCCCTTGACCCTGCACACTTGCCCTCCCCCGCGGCCCTTGCAGCACCGTTTGGGACTCGGCGCCTCTCCGGCTGGTGCCGTCTTTTGTGGCGGGCCTGGCGTCAAACCTGCTTGCGCTGCCAGCGCCCAATGCCGCCGAAAGCGACGCCGGGGGCGCAGGGGCCCAGCAGAAGGCGGCACGCAGCAGCGGCGCCTCGGCCGCCGGTGCGGGCGGCAGCCGCAAGCGGCCGAGCGGAGGCTGGGAGGCGGAGCGGGCGCGCAGCGGCAAGCCCACGACGGGCGGGCAGAGGGGCGGCATCCGAACGGTGCTGGTGCGCCTTGGGGTTGGTCTCAGGGGGTGGGGCAATCGCCACCGGCGGGGCCAGGGAGCTGACCGGACTCTACACCAATGACACGCGCGCGCGGCGCTGCCGCCTCAACAAATCACCCAACTGGGCCTCAAAGCTGCCGCGCAGACACACGTTCTCAAGCCCTGGCCATGCAACGCTCAAATCGCAACCCCGGACTGCCCAGGCACTGGAGCAAGTGCTGCCCTGGGAGCTTTACGGGCCCGCCTTTGATCCCGCGCTTTGGCCCGAAATGCGCCTGCTGGAGCGGCCCATCTTCACCGCTGGGGAGGACGAGGCCATGTGGGTGGCGCTCGCGGGCTCGGGGCTGGCGTGCGCCGCGTGCGACGCCTTCCCGGAGCTGGAGCGGCGGGGCCTGCTGGCGCCCCGCAACGCGGCGCAGTGGCTGAAACGGTGCGCGGGGCGGGGCGGTGCTCGGGGTGTGGGGAGGGCAGGTTGGGTGTCGAGGGCGTGCAAAGCGATCCGGTGCAAGCGAAATGGCGGGTAACTGTTCTGTTGTGGAGAAGCACCGGAGCGGCGTGCCCTGCTCTTTGTGCTGGATCCTTTTGACTGACGCGAAACCCACTTTCTCATTCTCTCTGCTGCCCCCAGCTACAAAAACCTCTGGACCAAGCGGGACCCCCTGCGGGTGGCCTGGGAGCGGCGCGACAGCAACGGTGGGTTGGCGCTTGGAGCCAGCGCGTCCCTGTTTTGGAGCCAGCTCTCGCCGCCAGTGTCACGCACATGCAGCCCAGCAACATGCCCGACTTTCGAATGCATCCAAAGTCTAAAAAACCCCCAACCTGGCGGCTCCCAACCAACAAACAGGCTGCTACGGCGGCGTGCCGTTCCGGCGGCTGCTCCGCTGGACGCTTGTCGCGCGGCTGCCCTCCGCTCCCCCCGTCTACGCGCGCCTGCAGATCGTCGCACGCCCCGCCGCGGACGCGTTCGGGGTGCTCGCCAGCGGCGGCCCCGCAGCGCCGGCGCCCGGCAGCGCCGACGACGCGGGCGCGCAGGCGAAGCGGCGGCGAGGCCTCGGCGACGCCGGCGGCTGGGGGGGCATCGACCAGGCGCAGGCGGCGCCGGTTTCGGACGCCTCGCTGATTGCGGCTCAGGTCCAGGCGCTGCAGCAGCTGCTCCAGGCGCAGGCTCAGCCGGGCGGGCTGCTCGGCAGCGCAGCGTCGGCGGTGCAGCTGCCCCCGCTGCTGCAGGAGCAGCAGCAGCAGCAGCAGCAGCAACAGCAGCAGCAGCAACAGCAGCAGCAGCAACAGCAGCAACAGCAGCAGCAGCAACAGCAGCAGCAGCAACAGCAGCAGCACCACCACTACCATCACCACCACCACCAGCAGCAGCAGCAAGGCGCGGGCCCTCTGTCCGCGCCGGTCTATGACGGCCACGCCTCCCAAGCACAGCGCCAGGAGGTCGGAGACTTTGCAGCGCCGAACGCCAAGCCGCCCCGCCGCCGCGCGCTCTTCAAAGACGGCCCCGCCGCAAGCGCCGGGCGCACGGGCAGCAGCACGAGCGGCGGCGGCGCCGGCGGCGGGCTGGCGAGCAGCGGCACCGGCGGCGTCCGCGGCGGCGCGGGGCCTCAGCACCCGCACACGCTGCTCGAGGCGCTGGCAGAGGCGGCCGCGATTTCGGGCTGAGGCAGGGCCCTCGCGGCGACCGCCTGATGTGCATCTGATCGCTTTTGACTCGCCTGCCAGAGGTGTAACCGCCCCAATCCGCCCTCTCGTAAACACGACACCCAGCCGCTCTTACCCTGGTCCCGAGCCCAGCATGCAAGCCGTCACTGCCTCGCATAACAACGCTCCATCACGCACGGTTCCCAGCCTCCCAACCTGCCCGGTGCGCCTCGTTCAGCGGGCCCTCAAACAAGCCGGCACAGGCGGCGCCAAGCAGGCCGGCACATCAGGCGGCGCCCAAAGCTGGCAGAGCACGCGTTGAGCCCCCGCCTGCTTCAGCGCTCGCTCAAGGCCAGGTATGCAAAAAACAGCATCGCCGCGCGCCCCAGCCAGACATCGGCAAAGGAGCCTGCCACAGCCGGCTTCTGGCCCTCACGGCCGCCCGCGCCGCCGCCGCTGCCGCCCCGCCCCGCTGCGCGCCGCGCCGCGCCGAGGCCGTCGCCGAGCCGCGCGCCCAGCGAGCCCAGCAGCGCGACGGCGAGCAGCGCGGCGGGCGCGAGCGCGGGGTGCTCCGCGAACTGCTGGTGCACGTTGGGGTGGCCGGCCATGAGGAAGCGCTCGTTCAGCTGCTCTGCAACCACGCCCACCAGCGCGGTGCGGCCCAGCAGCACCTGGGACCGGGGTATGGGGGGCGCGGGTTTGGGCGCAGCCGTGGGACGGGAGGCGGATTGATAGCGAAGGATTGCGAGTTGTGACGCGGCTGAGTGAGCTGGCAGGAATAATCAGGCACTCAAAAGCCCAACGGCAAAGCAGGGAGAGCCGGGGGCTTGCGTGCTGGCCGGTCCGAGGCACGCCTCGGTGCACCGAGGCACCAGCGGCCCCCCTTGGCCCTGATGGGGATTGACGCGCCAGCCTCCCCTCAGCAAGGGCACAGCCCCAGCAGCAGCCCGCGGACGCCGGGGCTCACCTCTACCGGCCGCCACGCGGCTGCCTGCGCGGCCCACCACTGCAGCTGCAGCGCGCCCAGCGCCGGCAGCCCGAGGCAAGCCGAGAACGGGTCGCGCAGCCAGCGCGCTCCGAGGCGCGCCGCGACCAACCGCTGCCGCGCGGCCAGCCTGGCGAGCTCCCTCAGGTCGTCGCGGGCGCTGAGGGAAGCCTCGGGCTGGTCGGGGGCCGGGCGCGCGGACCCCTTTGCTGAGCCCAACGCGGCGGACGCCGGCGGCTCGGGGACGGCCGTCGCGGCCGAGGCCGCGGCGCTGCCCCCCGCCGCGCCGCGGCGGACGAGCGCGCCTGCGACGCGGGAAAGGGCGCCGCGCAGCAGCGCAGTCGGGCCACCTGCTGCCGGCGGCGGGGACGGCGGCAGGCTGGCGGGCAGGGGCAGCCTGAGGCGGTCGCCGTCGTCGCGGCCGCGATGTGCTGTGGAGGCAGCTGCCGCGCGCGGGGACGGCTGCATCGGCGGCGGGGCGGGGTCGCGGCGCACCGCCGGCTCCGCCTCTGCAGGCCCTGCGGCGTCGGCGCGCACGCCCTCAGCAGCCCCCGATCCCCTGCCGTCGCCGAACGTGCCCCCGCGGCGCTCGGCGTCGGCGCGGCGGCGCGCGGCGATCGCTGATGGCAGGGTGGGGAAGCCGCTGGCAGCTTGCTGCGGCGGCTGGGCCGCGGTCTCGGAAGCCGACTGCTGGGATTCCTCCGCTGCGGCCCCCTTGGCCTCTTCCCGCCTGCCGCCTTGGTAGTCGGCAGGGGAAGGGGGCCCGTTAGCCGCCGAGCCGGCGCGGTCCCCGCTTGCGTCCGCCCCGCCTGCGCTTGGGCGCGGCGGCAACTGCCCGCCTGCGTGCCGTCCGCTGGTCACGCCGCGCAATGCCGCGGCCACGAGCCCCCGCAGCCGCGCGATGGGGCCCTCGCCGCCCGCGCCTGTGCTCGCGCCCGCGGCCGCGCCGCGCGCGGGCTCGCCGCCCCCCTCCCCGTGCGGCAGGCGCGCCGGGCCGCTGCGGCGAAAACCGCCTTGGGTCAACCAGTGCGACGCGGGGCGGCGGGGCGGGTGCCCTGCCGGCGGCGGCGCCGCCCCGTCGCCGGCCGGCGCCCCGTCAGCGGCGTCGGCGCGCCCGCCGGGCGTGGCGGCTGTCGCCTCGTGACTAGCGCCGCGACCGGGGTGCGCACCGTTGGGCGAGGGTTGAGGCGGGGCGGACGGCGCGGCTCGGCGGCCGTCGTCATCGCCGCCGCCGCCGCCGGCCGTGCGGTAGCGGCGTGCCACATCGCGCGGGCGCTGAGCTCGAGGTGGTCCCAGCAGCGGCGACCTTCCAAACCGCGGCGCGGGCAGCGTCCCGGACGGCTGGCGGAGCATGGATCGCGAACTAGCCTCGTCGATGATCTAGCTCGCGCGGGAAGCTCGTAGATTCCAGCCCTCTAGGCCGCGTTTGGCAGTCAGGGAAGCAATTCGAATCGCGACTACTGGTATGGGTGGCGGCGCAGGGCCCGCGCAGCGTTTTCTGGGGCTGCGCAGCTGCCGCCAGCGAGCCAGCAACCCCTCAAACGCCCAGGCTGTTGACGCCCCCCCCCCACCGCAGCGGGCTCGCAGCTCGGTTTAACAGTGCTTTCAGAGCCGCTGCGGTGGCAAGGAAGTTTGAGACAGTAAGGTGCGACCGCATCGCTGCGGCTGCCTACGCTGCATGCAGTCCGCCCGTCCAGTCCGATCCTATCCCTCGTCGCACGACTGGCAGGCCAGGTCGCTGCCGGCGCCGTCGCTGGTGGCGCTGCTAAAGTCGGTCAGCTCGCTCCCGCTGCCGTCCGCGCCGTCGCCATCCGCGCCGCCGTCCCCCGGCCTGATGGCGATCGGCGGGTCGGCCGCGGCGGGCGGGATGCGGCCGTGCGGCCACTGCAGCCGCTCCCTCAGGCCGGCGAACGCCTGCTCCAGCCCAGAGGCTGTCACGGCCGCCGCCGTCGCCTGGTCCGCGCACCCCGCCTGCCCGAGGCGCTGCGCCGCGGCCGCGGCCTGGTCGTGGCACGTATCGACGATGAACGCCAGCGTTGCGTCGCACACGCGCGAGTGGTCCCGGGAGTAGGGCCCCTCCTCAAAGCAGCGCGCGCTGCAGAACGCCGCCACGTCGCAGCTTTCGCAAAAGACGGCAGAGCCCGGTTTGAGGGGCTCGAGGCAGCCGGTGCAGTCGTTGGCCTTGAGCCACGCGGCGCCCTCGGGGCTGTCCAGTATGCCGCGCGCCCTGCTGCAGCGCTGCCAGGCCGCCATGCGCCGCAACTGGTGCTCCAGCGCGTTGCGCAGCGGCAGCAGCGCGGCGCGCAGCCATGGCACGAGGCCGGCGCGAGAGGCGCGCTCCGCCGCTGCGGAGCAGGCCGCCAGCCTGGGGGTTGGCCGGGGGTTGGGGTGGTGGGGCGGTTGGGGGGCCAACGTGACGAGGGGTGCGCGCAGCTGCTTCAGGGGCGGGAGGCGCCGCCCAATGGCACCCAGCCCTGCGCCAGGCGCGCGCAGCACGCTCGGCACGCACGATCGGGCCGCGCCACACCGCCCCAGCAACGGCACGCGCAGTGGCGCAGCACGCACAGCGCGCGCACCTCTGCTCCATGTCGGACCAGTCCAGGCCCCCCTCCTCCATCTCCAGCACCCACAGCCCCGCCAGCGCGTGGCGCGCCGACTCGTGGCCCGCGGTGGTCCAGGGCGAGGGCCGCTGCAGCGCGGGCGAGCGCCACTGCTCCGGGCAGTTTCTCGGCGCCGCCGCGCCGCCCCCGCCGCCGCCCTCGCCGCCGCCGCCGCCGCCGCCGCCGCCGCCGCCGCTGCCGCCGCCGCCGCCGCCGCCGCCGCAGCCCGCCTCACGCAGCGCGGCGTCGAGCGCCTCTGCCGGCAGCCACGCGTCGGCGCCGCCGCTCAGCGACGGCGCGGGCACGCGGTCCGCCGCATCGGCGAGCGCTGCGGCGAGGTGCACCGGGCCGCTGAGCGCCGCGGCGGGCGTGAGGGGCGGGATGTGGCCAGGCGCGCCCCTGGGGCTCGGCCAGTGGGCGACGACCGCTGGGTCATGTGACGCGAGGCACGACAGCTGTGGGGCAGGCAGGGGAGGGTTGCGGCAGGGTTAACAGCCAGCATGTGAGTGCGCGAACGGTGCCGCCCGCATGCCAAGCTCCTGCAATCATCCAGCGCACGCGCACGAGCGCACGCGGCGCCCGCAGCCCCCGAGCGCGCCCCTCGAGGGGCGGGGCCCCCCACCTTGAGCAGCGCCTCGAGCTGCGCGACTGGCGGCGTGCCAGGAGCCATTCGGGACTCAGAAGTGAGCGGGCCGTCATCGGGCTGCCCCACAGCCTGCAGAATGCGGGGGCCGAGGCGCGAGGGGGTTTGGGGCGGTGCGGCCCCACATGGGAAGGCACGGGGTGCAGCCGCAGCGCAGCCAGCCTCAGGACAGCGCGCGCGCTCAGGGCCGCGCGCGCGGCCGCCGCACACGGTGCGGCACCTGCGCACGTAACCGGCGCGGTGCGGCAGGGGTTGCCGCGCAGCGCGCTTGCCTCGGCGGCGCGGCGCCGGTTTGCCCCACCTCGAGGCTCGCAAGCTCTGCCAGGAGCATCCCCGCTTGGGCCCTCGCCAGGTCCACCGCCTTCGTTGCCTGCCTGAGCTCCAAAAGGACCTCGGTGCTGGTGCCCTGCCAAAGCACACTGGATCAGGGCGGGTGGCAAGGGGGAGGTGGGGTTGCGGTTGGGGGTGGAGAAGGAGACCAAGACCAAGACCAAGACCGGGGCGAGGAGAGGCAGCGAGCTCAACGCGAACGTGCGGATTGCCGGGGCCGCACTCAGCATGCGGCACGGGGCCCGCGGCGCCGCCCCTGAGCCTCGGCGCGCTCTGCGGGAGGGGAGGGCGCCGATCGCTGCGGCCCCCGCCCGCGGCGGCGGGGCGCACCTTTCGGGGAAGCTGTAGAGCAGCGCGGCCGTGGGGGGCTCCAGCGGCAGCGCGTCGTGGCTCAGGCACGCCGCCGCCTGCGCGCGGCGCGGTTGCGGCGGTTGCGGGGCCGTTCCGGGTGTCGGAAGCGGTTTGCACGGCGCGCGGGCGCGAGTCGGTGGCGTTCTTTTTCGGTGACGGGGGCCGGTGGAACGCGATGACCAGGGCAAGGCGCGAGCAGCGATTGAGCGCGGCCGCCCTGCATTGCTATACCCGCAGCGACCAGGCCCAGATCATGCGCCCCACCCACCAGGATCCAAAAGTGCTCCGTCCCGTTGGCCTCCGATGCTTGGCGCGGCATGTGCTGCTGCTGCAGCTCCCAGCCCTCGGGGCGCGCCGACTTGTAGTAATCAACCACCAGCCGCCGCCAGAAGTGGGGGTCGATCTGCAAAGGCGCCTCGCCCGCCGCCGCCCGCCGCCCTGCGCCGCCCGCCGCGGCGCCGTCCGCCGCCGCCGCCTCGCTCCCCGAGTCGCGCAGCGTGCGGCACGCCGCCGCGACGTCGACGGCGGCGCGCAGCAGCCGCTTGCGCCGCCAGTCCTCGTCGCGCGCGTCGCCGAGCCGCACGTCGACGCGCGCCCCCGCGCCGTCCCCGTCGCCGTCCCCGTCGCCGCCTGGCTGCGCTGGCGGCGGCGCCGCCAGGGCGGCCTCTGCGCGCTGCGGCTTCCAGCCGAGGCCGCAGGCCTCGGGGCCCGAGGCGAAAAAGTCCCTGTTGGGGTGCGCCCCGTGGAAGAGGGCCTCGCTGACGTAGAGGGCGTCGTAGGCCGACCGAGACATGGCCGGCACCCTGTGCACCTCGGCCGCCACGCGGAGCAGCGCCGCCGCCGCGTCCCGCATCGCCGCGTCCGCGACGCACCGCAGCTCCAGCCTCGCGGCCAGCGCGCGGCAGAGCGCCAGCAGCGGCGCGGGGCCGCCGCGGAGCCAGGCGGGGGGGAGGCGCGGCCGGAGGCCGCCCTCTGGGAGGCCGCGGGGGCCGAGCGGGGAGCCGCGCAGCGTGGCGGCGAGCAGGCGGGCAGGCAGCGCCGAAAGGGCCGTCGCAAGGGCCGCCAGATCGTAACCTGCGTCGCCGCCGCCTCCTTTGCCGCCGCCGCTGCCGCTGGTGCCGCCGTCGCCGCTGCTGCCGCCCTTGTGGCCTGCCCCGTTGCCGCTGCCCTTGCCGGTCTTGCCGCCGCCGCCGCCGTCGCCGTCGCCGCTGTCGCCGCCGTACGGCTCGGCCTCTGCCGGAACCGCGGGAAGCACCAACCGCACTGCTGGCCTGTCGTTCGCCCCTGCCCCCGCCGCCGCCGCCGCCGCCTCCGCAGCGCTTGCGCCCGTGCCGCTCCCCGCACGCTCGGCGCCCGCGCCGCCGCAGCGCACGGCGGCGAGCAGCAGTTCAACCTGTCTGGTCTCGCTGTCGCCTTCGCTGCTGCCGCTGCCGCTGCTGCTGCTGCCGCCATCGTTGCCGCCGTCCATCAGTCGCTGCAGCAGCAGGCGCAGCGTCTTCGAGTCCTGGGCGCGGTTCGCGTCGCGCGGAAACGGGCCGCTGGGCAGGCAGACAGGCAGTCGGGCAGTCGGGCAGGCAGGGGAGCAAGGCCGAGGACACGCAGGCACACAAGCGCAACCGATGCAATTGTGTCTCTGCGCATCGCACGGGGCGGCCTGCAGCATGCATGCGCGCACCTCGGATGAAAGCGCGGCCGTCACATCGCTGCTGGGAGCAGCCGAAGCACCCCACTTGCCCCTCTGCGTGGCATGACGTGTGCACCACGCAGGCTGGGCATCAGGCATATTGCTTGCAGAGCACATTGCATGCGCAAGGCAGACGGCCAGGCAAAGCAGCAGGCCCCCGGCCGGCCGGCTTTGTTTTAAAGAGCCGTGCCCCTCGGCGGGCGTTCCGGCCCCGCTTCCCACCTTTGCCTCCTCGACTGCCGTCCAAAGGGCGGCCCACTGCAGCACCTGGAACGCCAGCCAGTTTTCCAGGCGGTCCTCCGGCAGCGGGGTGCTGCGCATACGAGGCGGGGGGCGGGGAGATTGCGTGCGTGGTGGGGCAGAGGGGGGGGGGGTGCGGTTGCTGTTGACCACCGAGGCGGCAGCACGATTCACAAACGAGTCGAGTGGCAGCAAACGTGGCAGCTGGCGCTGCTTGCGGTGCTGCCGACGGGGACGCCGCCGCCACCGCGGCTGACCCGGGGATCTTCCACCGCTCGCGCGGCGGCCCGCTGCCCCGCGGGCGCGCACCCTGGGACGAGCAGCCCCTCCGCCACCTCGGCCGCCGCCACTAGCAGCTTGGTCCACGGCATGCCCCCCCACGCCACCTTTACGCCCGGCGGCGCGTGGTTGAGCAATGCGTCCAGCGCGCCGTGCGCGTGCGCCGCGCCCAGCCACTGCACCAGCGTCGCGCAGCCGCCCAGCAGCAGCGAATGGTGGGCGCTGCCGGGGGGCACCTTGCCGAGCGCCACAAAGCCCTGGAGGGAGGGTCCAAAACGGGGGCCGCCGAGCTGGGTGAAAGCCGGGTTGATTTCAAAGCTGCGCTGCCCCTCGACCGACCCGCGAGCGAGCCACAGCCAGCTTTGCAGAGCAGGGCGCGCAGGCGGCTGCACTTGCAGCACAGGCAAGCGCGCGTCCAATGAGCGCCTGCGCGATGCCGCACCTTGGGGCGCGACGCGAGTTGCTGGTAGTGGCGCACAAACGCCTCGAGGGCGATGACCGTCCTTTGGCCCACATCCGCTGCGGCCTTCTTCTCCTTCAGCAGGCCAAACACGTCGTGCACGCCGCCAATGTAGGGCGAGCGCTCGCCGCAGGTCAGCCTGAGGGACACCACGCCAGGGTCGAGCTGGGGGGGGAGGGGGAGGGGTTTGGGGGGGGGGGGAGGCGCGTTTTGCACGTGCGCTTTCGGCCGGGCGCTCAACCGCAGGGGGGCGCATTCCGCCCGCGCCGCCCCTGAGAGCGGGGCGCGCGCCGCAGGGGAGCCGCTCACGCTGTTGAAGACGGCGACCTCGGCGAACGGGCCGGGGCTGCTGGACAGGGCGTGCGCCAGCCGCCCCGCGCTGCGCAGGTGATCGAGCGCCAAAGTGAAGGGAAGCACGCCGCGCGCCTCGCGCCCGCACGGCTGCCTGCCCAAAAACTCCTCCAGGGCCGCGGCCAGCTCCTTGTGCTGGCTCAGGAACTGGTGGGCGGCGTCGTTCATCACCGCAAACGAGAGCTCGGGCCCCGTCTGGACCCGCACCACTCGGCCGGCCTTTACCTTCATGGCTGCCGCTGCTTTGCCCTTGCTGCCGCTGCTTTGCTACTGCTCTCTTCCCCTTTCGTCGGCGGCCACTTTGGTCGCTTGAGGTAGTAAAAAATCCACTGCGAGGTCAATCCATTCGCATTTATCGATCGGCCTGTGCCAGTGAGCGAGAGATCGACTACGGTGGGCTCTCTGATCTGGCGCCTGGCGCCTGTCAGACGCATCTGCTGTGCTACTCGTGCAATGAACGAAAAAAAGGGCTCAATCCCGCGTTGCAGGCTGGGCGTGAAGCGTCGCAGCTTGCGGCGGCGGGTGGTGGTGCCGCACGGTGCCGCCAAAGTGCCGGCGGGCGTCGACTTCCAAGACGAAGCACCCGTTGAAAGCGCACCCTCATCTGTATCTCGGCTTTACAGTCAGGGCCAGGGGCGGAAGAGGGGCAATCGCTGCAAGCAAAGCGGTCAGCACTCCGTGTCTCTGCGTGGTGTTGTCGGTGCCGGCGTGAGGTGTGATTTTGGGGCGTGGCCAGCACGAGCCGGCGCCACAGAGCTGGAGCATGTGAAACCGCTACCACCGGCGTTGGCCGGGCAAATGCTGCTCCGATTGTGTACAGCACATGCCGCGCGCGGGCGGGCGCAGCGGCGGGGCTGCCGAGCATAGGTGGGATGGCGGGGGAGCTCCCCCTGCCCCGCGCGCCCCAGGCGCAAATCGCCGATGGCACCCATCCAGCGGCGCGGCGCGGCGGGAATGTCGCCGGCCGGCCCCTGGCGGTGGGCAGCCACGGGGCGCGGGGGTTTGGCTGTGGCGCGGCGCTGGCGGTTTAATGATGAGGGGGAGGGGCAGTGCATGCGGGCCAAAAGGTTTGCACTTGTGGCTTTTTTTCCCTACCGAGGTGGACCGTACGCCCAAGCTCTGCTGCCGCGCTGTGCGCGCGCGTGCAGCGCGCCGAAAGCGAAAAAGCGCAAAAAGAGGAGAGCGCAGAAAGAGAAGTGGGCCGCCCAAGCGAGCAGGGGGGACAGCGCCGCGAGCAAAACCGGCTGAAATCGTGGCGGCTGCGGGCGCGCCGTCTTTGTGAACAAGAAAAGCAATGTGTGCCTGGAGGCCACACACGCGGCCGTCGATGGGGGCTCTGCGTGCATGCACGAATGCGGCTGTTGCTGCCTGGCTGGGGTTTCTGGTGTGAAGACGACGATGCCCTGCTCTTCTGCTGTTGAGTCGTGCTATCGCGCTTGCCTGTGCCTCTGTCAGTGAGCGGACTCACGATCGTTCGGGGGGCCTCTGCCGGCTACAGCCACTTTGGCTGTGAGCGCATCCGGCGGCGGGGTTGTGCGTTGGTGGTCTTCGCCAGGGGCTAGTCGCGGTCGGCTGGCGTGGGCGTATCACGGCACACAGGGTGCGCGTCACAGGGTGCGCGTCGGGACAAAGGCCTTGCGGCGGCTGCGCGCAGGCTCGGCCGGCGCGGCAGGCACATCCACGGGTGATGCGCTGGCGTCGCGGCTCCGCTTGGCGCCGCGGCCGCGGCCGCCGCCGCGGCCGGGGCCGCCGCCGCCGCCCATGCTGCCCGTGCCGCCCCTGCCGCCGCGCCACAGCGGCGCGCCCCCCGCGCCCATAGGACGCGCGTTGGCGGCCGGCGGCGGCGAGCCCTGCTGCTGCTCCCCGCGCGCCAAAGCAGCGGCGAAAGCGGCGGCGAGCTCGGGCTGCCGCTGCAGCGCCGCCAGCTGCTGCTGCAGCCACGCCGCGCCGTTGGGGCCCTGCATCGCAGCGGCCGCCGCGAGCGCCCCCGCCGAAGGGGACGCTGTGCCGGCCTCCTCCTCCTCCCCCTCGTCCTCGCCACCCAGAATGCCCTGCTCGTGAAGGCAGCGGGCGAGCTGCTGCGCGCTTCGCCGCCCGCGCGGGCTGCGCCCCTTGCGCGTGCGGTGCACGAGGCCGCAGCCGCTGAAGCACACGCCCGGCAGCTTGATGCCCAGCCGCTGCACCGCGCTCAGAAGCGCCTGCGCCTGCGCGGGCGGCAGCGCGCCATGCACGCCCGTGCCCGCCGCCTCGTCGCCGGCCTGAGCGGCGCTGATGCGTGCGAGCGCGTCGGCGAGCGGGTTGTGCGCGGCGGCGGCAGCGGCCATTGCCGCTGCGGCCTGCTGCTGCTGGAAGGCCTCGCGCTCGTGCAGGAGCTGGAGCAGCGCTGCCTGCTGCGGCGGCGCCGCGACCGCCGCCGCAGCCAGCATCGCCGCCTGCTGCTGCGCGGCGAGCGCCGCCGCCTCGCGCTCGCGGAGGGCGGCCACTATCCGCGCGGCCGTAGCGGGGTCGAGGCCGCCGAGGGCCGCGGGCGCTGCCGCGGCCGCCGCGCCTGGCGAGGCCACGCCTGCGCCATTGTCCCGCAGCAATGCAGAGAGGCGGGCCAGGTGGGTGGCGTCGAGGGCGGCGTGCTGTGGCACAGCCTGCAGCTGCTGCGCCGCCGCCGTCTGCTTCTGCAGCGCGGCGGCGGCCTGCAGGCGCGCCAGCATGTGACGAACCGCGTCCGCCTGCCCGGCCGCGGCCGCCGCCGCCGCCGCCGCCGCCAACTGCTGCTGCTGCTGCTGCTGTTGCTGCTGCCAGGCGGCAGCGGCGTCGTCCGAGCCGCTGCTCACGCCGCTGTCCACGCGCGCGGGCGCCTCTGCCGCGCCCACGTGCGCCTGCAGCAGCTGCGCCACCAGCTGCGCCACGGGGTTGCCCTTGGCCAGCAGCTCGTCGAGCGCGGCCGACGCTGCGCCGCCGCCCTGCGCGCGGTCCCGCAGGATGGCGACCAGCCGCTCCGCCAGCTCAGCGCCGAGCCGCCCGGGCATGCCGCCGCTCAGCGCCGCGAGCGCCGGCGGCGTGTGCGGCGCGCCGGGCTGCGGCGCCGCGGGCGGCGTCGGCGCGGCGATGGGGCGCAGCAGGGGCGGCGGCGCGGCGTCTGCGGTGTCGGTCTCCGACGACGGCGAGGCCGCCTTGGCCTCGCCGGCGGGCTCCTGCTTGACCGCCGGCGCCGCCGCGCCGTTGGGGTACGCGGCGCGCAGCGCCTGCAGCACGCGCTCGGCGCTGCCCTGGTCGGGGAACTTGTACAGCGGCGCCTGGGGGGAAGCAGGGGCGGTTTTGGTCGGCGGGTGGGGGTTATTGGGGGCCCCCCGATCCGCCGCACGCGTGAATCTAGCATTGCCTGGACAGCTGCTCGGCGACGGCTGCTGTGCTAGTGCTGTCCAGGACTGCGCCCCTACACGGCCCGCGCCCCGCGACCCACCCGCATCCCGAGGTCCTTGATGGGCACGCGGTTGAGGATCGCCCAGGAGCCGTCCCCCAGGGGCGCGACCTCAAAGGCGTCGTCGACCGCGGCGGGGGCCGCGTGCTGCTGCTGCTGCAGCTGCTGCAGCTGCTGCGCGGCGGCGGCGAGCGCGTCGCAGCCGGCCGGGGCCGCGGGCGGCACGGCGAAAGCCGCCCCGCCCGGCGCGGAGGCTGTCATGATCTTGGCAGCGGTTCGCCTGAGGGGAGAGAGTCGTTTCCAAGCGGGGCGCGGTCAGCAAGGGTTGTTGTTTTTCGGGGGCACCGCGCATGTCACGGCCTCCAGCGCGGCCGATGACTAGCCCGACCGGCGGGCCCCTCCGGCCCCCCAGGCCCCAGATTGCGTGTCGTGAGCCAGATTCAGGACAGACGGGCGCGCACGGGGGCCGCGGGGACGCCCCGCCGCAAGAGGCACGCCCCATGCGCCCATGATGACTCGCCCCAGCGCACTCACCGCGGCCTCCTTGCTGCCTTGGCAGGCGCCGATGGCGTCGCCGGTACCCTGATACGGCCGCGGTTGCGGGCGGAGATGCGCCGGCCGCCTGACCCCGAGCAACCCACGGCAGAACCTCCCTCGCTGGCGGGCTTTCGACCGCGCCGCCGCTGCTCTATCGAACACGGACCTGCCAGCGGTCAAGTTGCCGTCGGGCGGGCCGGAACGGACGGCGCGACGGACAGCGCGGTGGCTCCTGCTGCCAGGGGTGGGGCGAAGTAGTTGCTGTCTCCGGCTGGGCCGAGGACTTGGATCGGCAATCTTGAACGCCAGAATTGGAGGGCGGCGGCCCATCACCAAGGGGTGGCTGTCACCCCCCAGCGGGGTGGTGTCGTTGCCGCGTGGCCCGCTTTTGGGCAGCAGGTTGGCGGGGCTGCCAGCGCGCCTGCGGGTGCGGCACGAACACACTCGGCGATCCCGTGGTTGTTGCGCGCGAGGGAGAGGGGCAGGGGGAGGGGGGCCGCGTGCCGCCCCTGCGCAGCGCACGTGCCCGCGCCCAGCCGCGCGGCGCCGGTGCCGCCGCCGTATCAACGCGTTACAGGCTTTGCTGGATGACGCTCTCCTTGCACACCGTCGGCCCAGCAGCCCCAAAAGCTGGGCCACAGAGCGAAAGCGTGGCAACACAACACGAAGAGCCTTGCTGTGGCCTCTGGGGTCGACCCTCAAGCCACCTCTGCGTACGGCCGCCCATACAGCCCCGCCCAGGAGGCCGGCGTCCGCAGCTGCTGCGCCCCGCCGCCGCCGCCACCCCGCGCCGCGGCGCCCGCCGCGTCGCCGCCCGGCAGCAGCCCCGGCGCGGCCAGCAGCTGCAGCAGCAGCGCGCCGAGCGCCAGGCCGTCGGCCACGTTGTCGCCCTCGGCGGCAAAGCGCCCCAGCAGCGTGGCCGGCACGCGCGCCCCCGACAGCGCGCGCAGCAGCGGCCAGGGCGGCAGCAGCGGGTGCAGCTCCAGCTCGCGCGCGATGGCGTCGGGCTCCAGCCTGGGCGCGCCCAGCGCGCGCGCCGCCTCGGACGCCGCCGCCTCTGGGCCGCCGAGCGAGAGGCCGCCCAGGCGCGCGGCGACCGCGGCGGCGGCGGCCGCCGCCGCGTCGTCGCTGCTGCCGCCGGGGCGCGGCGCGGCGCGCGGCGAGCCCGGGGCGAGCGGCGGCTCGGCCTCGGGCTCGGCGGCGGCGGCGGCGGCGGCCAGCTCCGATGCGCTGAGCGCCCGCGCCTGCGACCCCTCCAGCTGGCTTTCCCGCCTGTACTGCGCGTCCAGCCCGGAGAGCACGACCACGTGCGCGACCCCCGAGCTCGCCAGCCATGCGGCGAGGGACTCTGCAAACGCGCGCTGGCGGCCGGGGATGGCGGGGGCGCGCTGCTGAATGAGGAACACCTTGGAGCCTGGGAGGCGAGAGTGGAGGTTCGGTTCCGGGGGCAAGGCTTCAGTTTTCGAGAGGCTTGCGCGAGCAGCCTGGCGCGCTGCCGCGGGCCCTCCAGTTGCAGCCTTTGCATATTGCTGACGTTGCACGTCGGCAGCATGCGCGCGCTCTCGACGCATCCACGTGCGCGGCACTCGGCCCCCCACCTTGCCCTGCCCAGTAGAGCTCCATCGCCGTGGCCAGCCGCCCCTCGGGGCCGGCGCCTGCGTGGTCAAACGCGCCGCAGCCAACCACGGGCAGCAGGTCGGCGTCGTCGAGGCGGCCGGCCGGGGCGGCGCCCAGGGTGGCGATCAGGGCGTCCACCGCCAGCTCCCCGACGTTGAAAAACGCCACGGCGGGCTGGGGGCGGGGCGGGGGCGGCGTGGCCGGGCGTCGGGGGGCGGCTGGCCTGGCGCAAGTCCCGCAGGGCGCGCCGGCGGCCGAAGCCAGCACCGCTGCGCGGCTGGGGGAAACCGCGTGGTCCCGTGGCACGCATGCGTGCGAACGCGGTCGCTGCGGCAGGGGCGAGCGGGCGGCGCGCCCGCCGCCGGCGCGCGCACCAGCACCACCGTCGCGCCGCGCAGGTCGGGCGGCGCACGCCCCGGCTCTGGGTACAGCTGCATGGAGCTCCGGCTGTCTCGAGACCTCCTTTCAGCGGCTCGGGAGGCGATCTCGCGCGTCTCGTGAGGCGTGATCTTCGCCTGGCGCGTGGAGCTTCGCGGCGGCAAAAGAAACGAGGACGCTGCGGTTTTCGTAAACCAATGGGACTGGTGCGGGGTGGGGGGGGGGTTAAACAACAGCCTCAAATGTGGGGGCAGCAGCTGCGGCGGCCGGCGCGCGGCGGGCGGGCGGCGGTCTTCGCCCGCTATTCACCGTCCAATCCGCCCGCCGCCCGCGTTCCATGGTGTGCCTTCAATGCAAGATCGGCAAGCAACGCCAGGGGCGCAGGGGCGCTGCGGCGTCGCACGCGGCGCGCCGCCCGGGGCGGACTGCCCAGCGTGCGCTTTCGGCTTCCCCCTTCAACTTTAGCCGTGGCGCCCAGGCATGCAGGGGCAGCAGGCGACGCCGGGCTTGGGACGTGGGGCGCGCGCCTGTGCGCAGCGGGCCTTGCGTCTGGACTGGGAGTGCACGCTCGCCGCCAGCGTGCGGCCCCTGCGGCTGCCGCGCGCCGCAGGGTTTCGGGCGGCGCGCGATCGTGGGCGACTCATTTCTTTCGCCCCCTTTTCTGCTTCGTGAGCGCGCTCAAGCTGCATCGGAGAGCGAGCGCGCAGAGGTTGCAACGAGAAGCGCGAGATCGAATCCAAACGCGCGGCCCCGCCCCCCGCAGCGGGCGCAAAAGAGGCTACACCTCGATCCGATACCCCGGTCGCGCAGCCACGGCCTATACACTCTTCCTGCGGGGCGTCGCCGGGATGGAGGACTTCGGGACTGACCCAGGTGGGGGGCTTTGGGCAGCCGCGCGCCCCAGCCACAGTCGGAGGGGCCCCGGGGCGCCCTAATACGAGCAGCTCCGGCGCCCCTGGGGCGCTGCCGGCGCTGCGCCCGCGCGCCGGGGGCGCTGGGCCCGCTCAGCGCGCCCAGCGGCCGAGCCCCCCGCCCCCGGGTGCCCCTTCGGACCGGAACCTCGGGCGCCGCTGGCCGAACGCAGCGCCCCCTGGATTGCTCGCGTAGCGACCCACAGCCCTGCGGCGGCCGGCGCACGCGGCGCAGCGCACCCGCCGCGGCCGCTGGGCCGCTCGCAGCTCCCCAGGCGCCCCGGCCCGCGCCTGTCCTCCCACGCCGCTCAAACTCCCCCGCCCTCAGACCCCAGCACTCCCCCCACCCACCCCGAAAACCGCGCAGAGGGTCCCACATCGCCTACGCGCGCCAATGAGAGCGCCCAGGCGTATGTGAACTCCCTGGCAGCGGCATTCAACGCCTCGTCGCTCGGCGCCGCAGCCGGCGGCTCCGCTGCGGGCTCCGCTGCCGCTGCCTCTGCCGCCGCGGCCCGCCCCGCGACGGCCGCAGGCGGCGGCGCCGCGGCGTCCGCGGCGCTGCAGGCCGCGGCGGCGTGCAGCGGCGCGGGCGAGGCGGTGGCGATGCCGCAGCCCGGGGAGCAGCCGCTGCTGCCGCCATCAGTGGCCGCGGCGGCAGCGGCCGCGGCCGCGGTAGCAGCCTCCTCTGGCTGCTCCATTCCGCAGCAGCAGGCCGCCGCGACCGCCGCGGCGCAGCAGCAGGCACAGCAGCAGGCCGCGCAGCAGCAGGCTGCACAGCAGCAGGCTGCACAGCAGCAGGCTGCACAGCAGCAGGCTGCACAGCAGCAGGCTGCACAGCAGCAGGCTGCACAGCAGCAGGCTGCACATCAGCAGGCAGTGCAGGCGGCGCAGCAGCAGGCGGCGCAGCAGCAGGCGGCGCAGCAGCAGGCGGTGCAGGCGGCGCAGCAACAGGCGCAGCAGTGGACCAGCTTGGCCGCGCTGCAAACGCAGCCCGCGGCGCAGCTGCTCGCCGCTGCGGGGCTGCAGGCGGCGACGGCGCTGATGCCGACGGGGGCCACGGCGGCGCAGCTGGCGAGCGGCATGCCCGCGCTGCAGCGGGTGCCAGTAATCATCGCCTCCCAAGGCGCGCCCGCCAGCTCTGGCCCGCCCGCGCTCGCGCTGCCGGCCTCGACGCTCGGCCTGGCGGCTGCGGTGGGCGCGCTGCCGCAGGGCGTGGCCGCGGGCATCCCCGTCGCCGCCGCGGCGCCGGTGCTGTCGGCGCCCGCGCTGGCCGGCGGCGCGGCGGCGGCGGCGGGGCTGGCGGCGCTGCCCGCAGCGGCGGTGGCGGCGGCGCCGGCGCTCAAGGCGGCCGCGGACGCGGCGGCGGCGGCAGCGGCGGTGGCGGCCACGGCTGGCACGTCGCCGTTCCTGTCCGGTCTGACGCCGCCCACCATGGCGGCGGCCGCGCCCGGGATGGCGCCGCTCAGCGTCGCCGTCGCCGCCCCGCTCGCGCCCGCCTCGGGCGGCGCCCCGCCGCCGACGCCGGCGGCCGCGGCCGGGGGGCTGCAGCTGTCGCCGTCGGCGATCAGCACCATCTACAGCGGCCGCATCTCAACGGCCTCCGGCGCCTCCTCCTCCGCGGCGCCGTCGGCGCCGCCATCGACGGGCGGCGCGGGCAGCTACGCGCCCATCACCCCCGCCTCCGCGGCGGGCGCGCTGGCGCACCTCCAGGCCCTCGCGGCCGGGCGGGACGCTGACTCGCCGGCCAACAGCGGCAGCTTCGCGATCGGCGTCTCGCCCCCGGGCGGCGGCGGCGGCGGCGGCGGCGCGTCCGCACCGCTGGCGCTGCCGCCAGGCCTGGTTGAGGCGGCCGCCGCCGCGGGCGCGCGCGCCGCGGCGGCCGCGGCGGCTGCCGCGGCCGGCGGCGGCGGCGGCGGCGGGGCCCTGGGCTCGCCGATGGCGGGGGGCTCGGGGCTGGGGGCGACCACCTACGTCCCGGTGGCCACGTCAGCGCTGGCGGCCGCCAACCAGGTGCCCGCAACAAAGGTGCGCCGGCGCACCACGCTTTCCGCTGAACCCCACCCCAAACCGGACTCCACCCCTGCCTGCCTGCCTTCAGTCATGATCATTGGGCAAGCGCCGGGGTGGGCAGGGATGGCTGCGCCAGGCCACACCGCCGCCTCCCCCATGCATGAAACCGCGCCACCCGCGCCCGCCCGCCCCCACAGGCCAAGATCCTGCTGTCATCTGGCGGCACCTACGAGCACGCGGCCCCGAGCCGCGCCGGCGGCTCCGCCTCGGGCGCGTGGCGCTACGTCGGCGGCGAGACGCGGCTGGTGGCGATGAGCGGCACCACCCGGTTCTCTCAGTTCCTTGCGCTGCTGGCGCGCGCCACCCAGGACGTTTGGGACGAGGTGGGGGGTGGGGGCTGGGGGGGGCGCCCCAGTGGACAGGGGGCTGGAGGGGGGCCACTGTGGGCTTGGGAGCCCACTCTTGCCTGTGAGTTTGTCAGTGGGTTTGGTTTGTCTCGGCTTGGGGCTTCCCAGCTTGCAAACTTGCTAACGCCCCAACCCACAGGCAACACCCCCGATTCCCCAAGCGCCCTCCAAGCCGACCCCCCGCCCAAAACCCCGCCCCCCCAGTCGTGCCGCCTGATGTACGAACTGCCCGGCAGCAGCGCCGCGCCCGGCGGCGGCGCGGGCGCGGGCGGCTCCCCCGTGCTGGTGGACCTGGTGGACGATGAGGTGGGGCCTCGGTTGTTTCATTCTTCTTTTTTTGCCTCGGCTTTCCAGGCCCGACTGGTTCTTCCGAAAAGCGGCCAACCGCTTGCTCCTCTGCGCCCGACTGCTTGCTCTTGGGTTTTTGCTGCAACCGCCGGCGCCCAAAGACGCCGGGCCCGCCTCAATGCACCGCCGCCCCCCAAACGCACAACCACCCCCAAATGCAACCCCCCTTAAAAATGCAAACGCGCGCCCCGCCGACCACGCAGGACCTGGCCAACATGTGGGAGGAGGTGGACGGGGCAGCGGTGAGCGCTTTGCATTTGTCGCGCTTTTGTTGGACTGTTTCCTGGGTGGTGGTTGTTTCGCCAACAACTGGCGCCGCCAAAGCTCGCTTTGCCTCAAGCTGTCGCCCTCAGCTCCAGTGTGCAAAACCGAATCAGAAACCCCCACAACCGCCCCCGAACGCCCCGCCTCCAGTCCCTCAACCCCGGCTTCAAGGCGCGCGTGTACGCGCAGCTCGGCGGCAAGAACACCCGCAGCAGCGGCGGCGGCGGCGTGGGCGGCGGCAGCGGCGGCAGCGGGGGCAGCTACGCCTGCAACAGCGCCGACAGCAACCTGGCGACGGCGTGCACGCCGCAGCAGGTGGGAAACCCGCTCCGCGAGGTTTGGAACTGAAGGGAGGGGCCTCCGTGGTCGGCAGCACCAAGTTGACCGTCCTCTTGGTCATGCTGAAAGCACCCCAAAAAGCGCGCACTGACCCGCAAACGGCGAAAATCCCCACCAGCAGGGCCGCGAGGCGGTCACGCCCACCAAAAGCGGCAGCGGCGTCTCTGGAGGCTCTGCAGAGCCCGGCGCGCGCGGTGCGCCGCCGCCGGCCGCGGCGCCCGACGGCCCCGGCAGCGGCGGCGCCGGCGGCGGCAGCAGCGGCTGCGACGCCTGCGCCGAAGCGGCCAAGGGCGCCGCCGCCGGCCACGGCCACGGCCACGGCCACGGCCGCCCGCCCGCCACAGCGCCGCCCGGCGGCGGCGGCGGCGGCGGCGGCGGCGGGCCGCCGGTGGCGAGCCCGTTTGCGGCCGTGCAGGCGGCCACCGCGGGCGGCGGAAGCTGCCCGCCGGTGCTGGCGCTGCGCGACCTGGAGTCGCGGCTTGAGATCATCCAGCCAGAGGATCTGAGGGTTATAAAGCTGCTCGGCTCGGGTGCGTGGGGCGCCTGGCTTCGCCTGAGGGGCGGTTTGTGGTGTGCGGTTTGCGGTTTGCCTTTTGCTACATGTCAGCATTGGCATCCTTATCCGCCGCCACCGACGGCGCCCGCGTGCAATTCGCAAACCTCAACCCCTCAAACAGGCGGCTTCGGTGAGGTGTACCTGGCGCGCTGGCACTCCTCAGAGGTGCGTCTGGTGTGCGGCAGAGCCGCGCTTGAGCGCCGGTTTGCTGTCGTTTCCACCACAATATTGCCAGTTGCCGCCCTTAGTAGTAGCCGCCGCTCTCCTTGAGCGCCGCGCTGGAGTCAAACGCCGGTCAAACCCGCCCCGCCCAGGTGGCCGTCAAGTGCCTCAACCCGCTGCTGCTGACGCCAGACGGCGACATGGGCTCCGTCTCGCGGGTGGGGTGGCGGGACTAGGGATGTTTTTTTCTTTGCCTTGTTTAGGTTTTGGGGGGTTTGCGGTTTACTGCGGCGCAGCAACACCTGGGAAAGCCCCCAGCCGCCCCCCACACGCCCCAAAACCGCCCCCCAACACCCCAAAACCGCCCCAAAAACGGCCCTACTGCCCCAAAACCGCCCCAAATCCGTTCCTCCCCGCAGGACACTGTTGCCGAGCTGCTGCGGGAGGCCAACACCCTGGCGGGCCTGAGACACCCAAACATCGGTGCGACGGCGCCCCGCAAGCAGGCTGCTGCGCGTGCCATGCTTTGGCCTTGTGCACGACGCACGCAGGTGCTCTTTGCAACTGCCGGCTTGCGCTGGGCTTGCTCCCTGTTTGCTCTTTTTTTGCCACGCACCCTCCATTCAACATACCCCCCAACACCCCAAAATACACATTCACAGCACAAACACAAACACAAACACAAACACAAACACCCACACCGCAGTTTGGGTCTTCGGCCTCGTGCTGCCCTCCGCAACGGCTGAGGAGCTCGCCGCTGCGGGCGGCGGCGACGGCGAGGCCGGCGGCGACTGCGGGCCCGGCAGCGCGGGCGGCGGTAGCGGCAGGGGCGGTAGCAGCGGCAGCGGCGGCAGCGGCGGCGCGGACGCGGTGGGGCTGGCCACGATGGCCGCCAACCGGTGAGTCGGCGGGCCCCCGGGGTTTGGGGGGCCGACCTGTCAGTCCCAGCGGCCCCTGACAGGCAGGCGGTGCCCCATGCCGGCGCGCTGCCCCGCTGCTTGCCCCCGGGCGCGGCCGCCGCACCAACTTCCCGCCGCACCGAGCCACGCCGGCGCCGCAGCCAACGCCCCCTCCATCCCACCCTCGAAACGCCGCCGCCGCCCCCTCTCACCGCCCCCCCGAAGCTTCGAGCCCCGCCCCGGCGCGGTGCGGCCGCCCGCGCTGGTGACCGAGTACCTGGGCGCCGGCTCCCTGCGCGGCGCGATGTCGCGGCGCGCCGAGTTCCTGCGCAGCGACAGCGTGCGCATCAAGCTGGCGCTGGACACGGCGCGGGTGGGCGGGGGCGGGGGCGGGGGGGCGGCGGAACCGAGGGGTGGCGAGGGGGGCGGGGGCGAGGGCGGGCGCAGAGGGAGGCGGGGGTGGGGAACCCCACCCTGCGCAGCGGGGAGGAGGGACTGTTGGCGCCTGCAGTGAGCCGAAACCTTCGCCCCCGAAGCCGCACAGCCATGAACCTGCCTTGCCCAAACCGAACGCAGGGCATGGACTACCTGCACAGCAAGAGGCTGGTGCACTTTGACCTGAAGACCGCAAACCTGGTGGGTTTCGCGCGCCGCCGCGGGGCGCCGCCACCGCCCGCTGTCGCTTCTGGGGCCAGCCTGTTTATGGGGGATACGTGCGCCCCGCTCCCGGCCTGCGGCGCGACCCCAATCACCGCCCCGCCACCGTGCTGACGCCTGTCTTTGCCCGACCCCCCAAAACCGAAACCCTTACCCTTGGCAGCTGGTGGGCTTCAGGGAGCGCACCCCCTGCTGCAAGGTGCGCCGGGGGCAAGGGGGCGGGCGCCCGCCGGCCACTGCGTGGCGCAGGGGCTAGCTTGGGGCCTGGGCAGGGCTGACCCAATGCTGGGCGCTGGGGGGTGGGCGCCGTCCAATATCCAACGCGTGCTTTTTTTTGCGTGCGGTGCAGCCTCACGCGCGTGTGTCCCTGCGGCGCGCCGGCGACGGAAGCTGCAGCAGCCTCGCCTGCCGGGGCATTCTTCCCTTGGCCTGGTAGAGCAGAAGGCCCCGGCAGGCACGGGGCAAGGCAACCAACCACAACCAACCCCAACCTCAACCAACTACCACAGCCAACGGACCCCAACCAACCAATCAGGCAACCAAACACAAACTGGACAGCTACAGCCAACCAACCAACCAATCAGGCAACCAACCAATCAAGCAAAAAACAACCAACACAACCAACACCCTGCGGCAGGTCGCGGACTTTGGGCTGTCGAAGCAGAAGCAGGCCACCTACGTGTCAGGAGTGACCTCGTGGGTGTACGTCGGTGCTTCCGACTGCTTGCTGAAAGTCAACGGCTGCTGCTCCGTCGGCCTGCATTGTCCGCAGAGCTGCTTTTGCCCGTTTGTGTTTGCGGGCAGATGCCAGCCGGCGCAGCAGGGCCTGCTTTTTGCTGAACAAACCCCCAACAAACCCCCACCCTCCACCCGCAAAAGGCTGCGCGGCACGCTGCCCTGGACCGCGCCGGAGATCATCCGCAACCCGCGGGAGGTGGACGAAAAGGCGAGGGCGGTTCGGACTTTGCAGCCGCGCTTGGCTGGGGGTGGGCCGCGCGCACGACTCACCTTGAGGCATTTCTCATAACATACCATTGAAGCCGACTGCGTCAAACCTTAAACCCTGACCACCACAAACACCCCGCAACCGGCCCGGCCCCCCAGGTGGACGTGTTCAGCTTTGGCGTCGTGCTGTGGGAGCTGTGGACGCTGAGGGAGCCCTTCGAGGTGAGTAACCCCGCGCCCGCCAGCTCGGGGCGCCGCTTTTTCGCCCCGCCGCTGCGCCGCCTCGACTGCGCGCCCCGGCTGCTCCCGCCCCAATCCTGTTCCCGCTCCAATCCGGCTCGGCCATCCCGTTCCAATCCACTTGGTTCCATTCCAATCCAGCTCGGCCCTCCCGTTCCAATCCACTTGGTTCCATTCCAATCCGGCTCGGCCCTCCCGTTCCAATCCACTTGGTTCCATTCCAATCCGGCTCGGCCCTCCCGTTCCAATCCACTTGGTTCCATTCCAACCTCGCTCGGCCCTCCCGTTCCAACCCCCCCGCCCCCCCCGCCCCCCGCCCCCCCAGGGCATCAACTACGTCGCGCTGCTGCACATGATGAGCGTCGCGGCAGAGCCCGTGCGCCCGGTGATGCCGGGTGAGCGCGCCGCGGCAGACGCGGGCCCGCGCCAGCGGGCGGGGCGGCCGGCAGGGGCGCAGCGGCCCCGCGCCCAGGGCGCGCCTGTGCGTGTGCGCGCGCTGGGTTTGGCGGCGGGCTGTGTGCAGTTGTGAGGGCGCGCACACGCGCGCGCGCGTGCGATCACAGCGCGCGGTCGCGGTTTGTGCAGAAAAGGAGCGGCGCCAACACCGCCGCCCCGCTGCCTCCCGCAGGCTCGCCGGATTGGGACGGCGACTGCCCCGCGCAGCCGGCGCCCGGTTGGTCAGAGCTTATGCAGGTGCGGGGGCGGGGGGGGGGGCGGTGCATGGAGCGGGCGCGCATTTACAGCACCCTGCTTGGCCGTTCACCTGCCGTTTGCGCCGCCTAACCTGTCTGAGGCTGTGAACAACAGATGGCTGCATCCATCACAATCAATGCCCACCGTCTGAAACCCTGCCAAACGGAATAAAAACCGCCGCCCTCCCAAACAAAAACAACCGCCTCGGCAGCATTGCTGGGCGGAGCACCCCGCGGACCGCCCCTCCTTTGCCGAGGTGGTGCCGAGGCTGGAGGAGATGGCGCGCGCCAACAAAATGGCCAAGCGGCGCGGCGCCACGGCTTGAGGGCCGGCGAGCGCTCGAGATGATGGGCGGGCGACGCGCGCCCCGGGGCGCGCCGCCCAGCGGCGCGCGCAGCCGGCTTTGCTTGAGGGGCGTTAATCATTTGTTCGATCGTTCGCCTCGCCGCAAAGCCCCTGCAGCCGGGGCGTGCGTGCGGCGCCAGCGTGGCTGGGCGCAGCGGGCCGGCGCACACGCACAGCATGCAGCGGCGCCATCACGCGCCCCGCGGCGGCGCCCTTTGCGCCGCGGCGGCCCCGTGGCTGGGCCGCTTTGCGCATTGTTTCATAGCACACTTTCAAAAGCCCAAAAGTCTAAAAAAGCTACGGGTTGACGGCGGGGCTTGCTTGGCCGCGCGGCGCCGCGCCCGGCCGCGGCGCTGTCATGCGTGCGGCATGCTGGGACATGTTTAGCGCGCGCCTGCCGCGCTTTGCACTTTGCTTTTTCGCGTCAGGCGGGGGTTTGGCCCGGCCACCGGGGGCTCGGGCGCTTTGGCGCGCTGCCGCCGCAGCGCAGCGCGGCACATTCTTTTGCCGCGCGCGGCGCATCCTCGGGCGGCGGCGCGCCAGCTAGCTCGGCCCTCTCACACACTACTGTGCCTGGAGCACGCGCGCGCGTTTTTCGTTTGTTGCCTTGCCGCGCAAAAGCCACAGTCAGTCCGTCCGCAGCACGTGTGTGACACTGCTTTACGGGTGCCGTACCCTTCTAAAACTGCCGTTGCGCGCGCAGCAGTCAAGCCTCACCAGGCGCCAATCATATGCAGCCGATGAGCGCGCTCGGGCCCCTTTTCGCCGCCCCCTAAACTGCGACTTGGCAGCAGCCTTGTTCCCTGTACACCAAGGCGCCAAGCCCAACACCGACCCCCGCCCCCCCCCCCTTTGATTATCATGCCACCCACGCGCCTTTGCACGCACAGCAAAGCAAAGCCCCGCCCCGGGCCCGCCCCGCACCAGCTCCGCAAGTCCCCCGGCCGCCTCGGCCAGCAGCGGCAGCGCCGGTGCTGCGCCGCCGCCCGCCCCAGCACTGCTGCCCGGTGCGTCCGCATGTCGCTTTGCACACGCTTCCAGTCTGTCCGCGCCCCCATCGCCACCCTTCCCAAGGCACCCGCCACAATGGGCAGGCCGCCCCTTCTTTGCTGAGATGGGGCACTTCGGCTTCCGAGTCTGAAAGTCCACCCGTACGCGCCGAAAGACCAGCACTGCTCCGCCCGCCTTGGCCAGCAAAATCCCTTGAAAGAGTGGTTGACCGCCGCACGCCGTTTTTGAGTATTTGTTTTTGCTCCACCGCCTTTCTTCATGCGAGGGCGCCGCCGCTTCGCGCGCGCACGGCTGCTGCCGACTGCTGCGGGCGCGCTTGTGCGCCTGCCGTCGGCGCTCTTCCAATAATGCTTCGGCGGGGCGGCGGCCCGGTTTGACTGCCGACGACTTTGTCGCACCGAGGAAGCTGGCTGCTGTGTGTAAACACTGCTCGGCGGCTTGGGTGCTGGGCCAGGCCGCGGCGTGCGTGCGGGCATGTGCACGGTCCGCGGTCGGCGGCCGGCGGCGCACTTGACCGCCCAGCCGCCGCCGTGGTGGCAGTGCCTCCGACACCACAGCCTGCCTCATTCAGCGCGCGCCATTGCTTGTAGCAGCGTCGGAAACCACAGATCATTCGACGTTCCAAAGCAGGCGGGCGTGTATCCGCTCCCGGCCCCCTGCGCGGGGCGCCACATCCCTGCAGGGAGATGAGCTTGTAGCGGACCCCTGGACGCCGCGTGGCAGCCACAAGCAGGCGTGCTTGTGCCACACGGCGGCGCCGCGGCGGCGCGCGCCCCGCCCCTGGGGCGGCCCCACCGCGTGACGGATGCCCGGCTTTGTGCGCGGCGCGGCGTCCCCGCCGCCGGCAGACGCGGAGGCGGAGCCGGTGCAAATCACCGTGCTTGCGCCCAGGCGCGACGCGGCCGCCGCTGCGGCGTCGGCGGCGCAGCGGCAGCGCGCCGGCGGCAGCGGGCTGATAGACCGGCTCGTCCGCCGCGCGGAGGAGCGGAGGCTCGGCGCCGCGCCGGGGTGAGCGTTCCAATCGCATGCTTCTGAGTGCAGCGCCTGTGCCATCACGCGACACGGCGCACGCTGCGCTGCTCTCGTTCCATGTTCTAGTGGTGTGCAGGGGTCCTCACCCGATGCCTGCCGGCGCGCTGCAACGCCACAACCGCAGGCCTGGCGCCGGGGGCCGCGGCAGGGCGGCGGAGCCGGACAGCCCGCCGCGGGTGGCGCGGCGCGCGTCTCCCACTTACGGGCGGTATCCGTTGCGCGGGGCGCAGCAGGAGGAGGAGGATGAGAAAGACGGCGGCGGCGGCGCACACAGAGAGGGCGACAAACACGCCGCGCCACTGCCCAAGCGGAGCCGCAGCCGCAGCCGTGACAGGTGCAGAGGCAGCCGCAGCCGCAGCCGCGGCAGGGACAAAAGCAGCCGCAGCCGCAGCCGCAGCCGCGGCGGGCGCAGAAGCAGCCGCAGCCGCAGCCATGGCAGGCGCAGAAGCAGTCGCAGCCGCAGCCGCGGCAGGCGCAGAAGCAGCAGAAGCAGGGACAGGGATCGTCGCAGGCGCAGCAGGAGCAGGAGCAGGGACAGGCGCCAGCGGCGCAGCAGGAGCCGCAGCCGCGACCGTGGCAACGGCCGCTACTGGGCCAGAGACGCCCCCACCGCGCTGCCCAGAGACAGCAGCGGCTGGCGCCCGCCCAAGGGCGGCCTCGGTTTTAGCGGCGGCAGCGGCGGGCCCGCCGCAGCGGCGGCACCGCCCCCACGGAGCGCGCCGCCGGCCGCGGCCGCGTCGGCAGCGGCGGCAGCGGCAGCAGCCATCCCCGGGTGGGAGCAAATGAGCGCTGCCGAGCGCCTGCGGGCGCGCGTGAAAGCCGACCTGGCGCGAGCAAAGGAGCGCGACGACGAGCGGCGCCAAACGCAGCTTGAGGCGCACAGCCCCGGCGGCGACGGCGACGGCGGCACGACCTGGCGCGAGCCGCGGCTGGCCGCGGCGGACGTGGAGGCCGCGTTTGCTGCGCAGTACGGCATCGGCGAGGAGGAGCCCGGCGGGGCAGGGGACGATGCAGAGTGGCGCGACGCGGCCGCTGCAGCCGCGGCGAGCAGGGTGCGTTCTGCGGCGCGCGGCCACGGCATTCGGCGGGGCGAGGCCGGCCACGAGGACGCAATCTTCGGCACTGCCCGGGCCGGCGGCGGCGGCAGCGGCAGCGGTTTGCTGGATGAGGAGGAGGGCGGCAGCGGCGGGAGCGGCGGCGGCGGCGGCGCACTGAAAGCGGCGGCGGCGGCGCTCGCCCCTGGCGTGCTCGCTGCGCAGAGCGGCCTGTCCTGGCGCGAACGCGCTGCGCTCGCGCGCGCAAAGTCGCGTTGATGTTGTTACACACAATAAACAGCCACAGTAAAGTGGTAAAGAGAGCTTTTTTCGAGCCGAAGGTGCCTGTCACTGTGCCAGCAGGGCATCCAGCAGCTGCTGCACCGCCTGATCTCCGCGCAGCACGGCCGCGCGCAGCGCGACGACGCGGCCTTGCGCGGCGCGCACCTGCGCCTCCTTCTCCGCTATTTGCGCCTCCAGCGCCCCCAGGTCGTGCGCCGCCTTTTGCTCCTCGGCCAGCCGCTCGGCGTACACGCGGCGCTCGGTGACCCAAAACCTGCGCGGTGTTTGCGCCGTTCAGCTGCAGTTGTGCTGGCGGCTGGGAATGCTGTGTGGTGCGGCAGATCGCGGCTGGACTGCCACTCTTGAGACAATTGTGGCCAGCAAACCGCTGCCGGTTTTGCAACAGCGACACACTGCGCAACCAGAGCCGCCCGCGCGGCGCCCGCCCGCCCTCGCCTGTGCTCCTTGGCCATGCCCTCTGCGTCGTCCCGCAGGAACTCCACCGCGTGCACCAGCGGCATCGCGGCGCCGCACAGCCGCTGCACGTCGTCGCGCAGTCCGGCCAGGTCGCTGCTGGCGCGGCCGCCGCCGGCGGCGGGCTTGCCCTGGCGGTTTTGGCGGTTTTGGCGGTTTTGGCGGTTTCGGGGTGCATGGTGTGTGGTGGACGGCGAGCATTCAGGACAGCATCCTGCGGAGATGGTGTTGGCAGCAGGCCGAGCGGGCGCGAGCCCAAACAACCACACCCAGCCAGCCCACCTGGCGGCGCAGGATGATGCCGGTGCCAGAGGCTTCCGGCTTGCCCGTGCCTGCGAGCGCATCTGCCCCAGCTTTCTGCGGGGCATCGGTGGGCGGTGTGCAGCATGGTGAGCTTGCACCCAGCCATCTCGACGCGTGCGGACCGCCGGGGCAACGCATGAAACACCCGACCCGGGCGCACAAAGAAGGCGCAGACAAAGGCGGCCGCCCACTTGCCTTCAGCTGCTGCTCTGTTTCCAGGATGTCCCGCACCAGCACGCCCCTGCCGCCGCCCGCCGCCGCTGCCGCCGCTGTGGCCGCCGAGCCGCCGCCGAGGCCGAGGCTGCCGTAAGCGCCCAAAAGGTCCTCCTCTTCGTCATCGCTGCCCACGCCGGTCGCGCTCGAGCCAGCGGCGGCGGCGGGCTTGACAACCGGCCCCCCTGCTGCTGACTCTGGACCCTGCCGCTGCTGCGTATGCTGCTGCGCCTGGTGCTGCTGAGATCGGTGCGGCTGCTGTGGCGGCGGCGCCAGCAGCGACTGCTCGATGCTGCGACCAGCAGCCGAGGCAGGCCGCATGCCGGGCTTGGCTGGTGAGCCTGCCGCGGGCACGCTCGGCGGCGCCTTCTTGGCGGACTGCGGTCGCATGGGCGCGGACGGCGGCCGCGCCGGGGCCGCTGCCGGTACCGCTGCGGGGGCTGGCTGCGGCACCGCCGCCGTTGGTGGCGCTGGTGGCGGTTGCGCTGCGGTTGTAAGCACCTGCTGCTGGGCTGCCACCTGGAGGGAAGCCTCCCGCGACGTTCGCCGGCTCGCTGGCCGTGGCTGTTCTTCCTGCTGCCTCAGCTGCTGCTGCTGCTGCTGCTGCTGCTGCTGCTGCTGGTCGTCCGGCTGCTGTGCCGCTGCTGCTGCAGCCGCCACCACCGCCACGGCCTCGCTGCTGGCCCGGGGCGCAGGGCCGGCGCCGCCGCTGCCGGCAAGCACGCGCTGCACGGCATCTGCGCAGCTGCCCAGCCGTGCCGCGCGGGCCAGCATCTGCAGGAAGGTGTTGGTCGCCTCGGGCTCGAGGCCAGCCACAATCTGGGAGTTGGCACGTGGGCAGCGGCCGGCAGCGTTGCGCTGTCAGCACAACATGCTGCTCTAGCTTTGGTGTTGGTCTCCCAGTGCATAACATGTTATCCATGTCCAAAGGCACTGCCTGCTCCAAAAGGTCAGGAAACCACCGCCCGCAGCTGCCAGACCCAAGCGCTTGCCTTGTGCGGCTTGGCGGGCACCTGCTCGCCCAGGGCCTGGCCCACCACTGCGATGGCTTTCTCCAGGTAGACGAGCTTTGCGGCCTTGTCGGTCAGCGCGTGGCCGTCGAGCTCGGCGCCGGTGAAGAGGCCGGGCGCGAAGCCGCTCTTGGCCTGCACCTGCGGGCGCGGGTGTGCGCGCGCGGCCGACGGTGAGCACGCGCCGCCGCACCGCTCGCTGCGTCGCAGGCTGTTGTAAACGTGCGTTTGTAGCCGCGCATGGCGCGGGCCACTGGCCTCTGTCCCCCGGCCCACCGCGGATATCACGTCGTGCAGGAAGCGGAACGGCGGCCGCGCGAGCAGCTTTGCGGTGAGGCGCGGCCGCTCGACCAGCGCATCGCCGGTCGCCGGCTGCAGCGCCTCCTGCGTGGCCGTCCAGAACCCCTCGCCCTCGGGGTCCATGTCAGCCGCGGGATGCGAGGGGCGGGCTGCCGGCAGCGGCTTTTCACGCCCCCAGTCCAGTCCAGAAGCGATCTGTCGCCGGGCGAGCGCGCCGAGGGCCCTCGGGCCGTTTTCGGGACCTTTAAACCGGAGTTACACGCGCCCTGATGGATCGCGGGGTGCGCGATTGCCGTTCTGCGCCGGTCCGCGCCATTTTGCCGTGAGCAGACCGGCAGCAGCTTCCTGCGGGCGGCGACTAGTGCTGAACAGACCCAGGTGGCCTCTCTCGCTGAGACCAAGCATCCCCAACCACCTGGAGGCGACGGCGTGTGCACGGCGCATCAACATGCGGCCTGCGAACAGCGCCAGACCTCAACAACGCTAGCCCGCGGGCCCGGGTAGAAATGCCCACCGCCGGCACCTACCGCCTCACGTACGATGAGCAGCAGCGGGCCAAGGCCGACGAGCTGGCGCGCTCGCGGCTGCGCCGCCTGCTCGCCGTGCGCGAGCGTGATCGCGCGCTGGCGCGCGCCCGGACGCGGTCCTACCAGGAGCTCTGCGACGCCTCCTCGGCGCAGCTGCGGCGCCAGCTGATCGCCGCGCTGGAGCAGCAGCGCGCCGCAGAGCTGCGGGCGCTGCAGGAGCAGTGCGCGCGCGCCGCCGCGGGCCTGGCGTCGGCGCACCGCGAGGCCGCCGCGACCGCCGGCGCGCAGGCAGCTCGGGCAGAGGCGGCGCGCGCCGCGATCGCGCGGCGCGCCGACGAGGCGCAGCGCCGCTTCGAGGCGGCGGTGGCGCAGGTCCGCACCGCGCGGGAGGCTGAGCTGCGGGGGGCGCTGCAGGTGCTGAAGCGCCGCCAGGAGGAGTCGGCGCGCTCGCGGGAGGGCGCGCGCTCGGCCGCGGCCAAGGCGCGCGACGCCGCGGCCGCCGCGGCCGCGCGCTATGCCGAGTCCGACCTGGCGGAGGAGCAGCGGCGGCGGCGCAACATGCACAGCCAGATCGACTTTCGGTGCGCGGGTGCTGGGGTGTTTATTGGGCTCAGCGGGGCCGCCGCAGCGGATAAACGGAGGGGAGCCCGTCCCGAAGCGGAGGGGAGCCCGTCCCGAAGAGTAGCGCTGCGCTCAAGCGGCCCGGCGCAGGCATGCGCAACAGTAGCAAACGCCCCCACCGATACACGCAACCGCAGGTATAGCCGCCTGCACGAGCTGGGCGTGGCCCACGTGGCGGTCAAAGGCGAGGACGACGCCGGCGCCGGCGCGCGCGACGCCTCGGCGGCGGCCGCCGATGAGCGCGCGCGCCTCGACGACGCGCTCGCCCGCAAGCGTGCCCGCGCGCAGGCCGGCGCGCGCGCCGCGGCGGAGCGGGGCATGAGCGCGGAGCTGCTGCAGCGCGCCGAGGCGCACCGCCGTGAAATGGAGGACACTCTGCGCGAGGTCGAGCGCGACGCGCTCGCGGCACGTGCGCGGGGCGGCGGCCGCGGCAGCGGCGGCCGCGGCGGCGGCGGCGGCGCCAGTGCGGCGCCGCTGATACGCCAGTGGCAGCGCCAGCGGCGCGAGGCGGCGGCGGAGGCGGCCTTTGAGCGCGAGTTCCTGCCCGGCGCGGGGTGCGGCGCCGCTCGGCGGTCCGTGGCGCCGACGTTTTTGGAGGAGGGCGGCGAGGAGTACGATGAGGAGTCAGAGGACTGGGGAGGAGGAGGGCCCGCGCCGCTGGACCGCCCGGGCAGCGGCGGCGCGCGTACCGCGGCGGACGCCGGCCCCCATGCGGCGGCAGAGGGCGCGCTGGCCCTCGTGGCGCGGCTGCGCGCCGAGGAGGGCCGCCGCCGCGCCGAGGCGGAGCGCGCGCGGCGGGCGCAGCACTCGGCGCTGCAGCAGCAGTGGGCGGGAGGGCGCGGCGGCGCCGGCGCCGCGCCCGGGCCCAGATCTGCAGCCGAGGATCGGGACGCTGTCGCTGTGGATGATCTCATCTCAGAGATCTCTGCAGCTGCCGGGGCGCCCCCGGCCGCCAAGCCTGCGGCCGCTGAGGCTGCGGCAGGTCCGGTGCTGGCAGCGCGGGGACCAGACGTGGCGGCCGACGGCGACGCCTGTGCACAGTCTCAGCCGCAGCAGCCAGAACACCTGCAGGAGCAGGAGCAGGAGCAGCAGGAGGAACAGCCGCCGCCGCAACAGCACACAAAGCGGCCTGGCTCGTCTGCCGGCGCTGGCGCCGCCAGCGCGCCATCTGCTGCCAACGACAGCCTTGGCAGCCTGTCGGCGATTGTGCGCGCGGCAAAGGCGGCAGTCGAGGCGCTCGACCAGGCGCCCGACGATGCAGCGCGGCAGCAGCAGCCCCCAACCGCGCCGCAACCGGCGCCGCCTCGGGCCGCGCAACCTCAGCGGCAGGCCCAGCCGCAGCCACAGCCGCAGGCAGCGCAGCGGCGCGCGCCCCCGTCGCTGGGGGTCGCCGACAGCGCCGAGAGCCTCTCCGACATAATGCGGCAGGCAGAGGAGGTGCTGGCGCAGCTGCCAGCAGACATGAGGGCCTCCCTGGCGCGCCGGCCGGGCGCGCCGGCCGCGGCCCCGCTGCGCGGCAGTGCTTCTTGGTCGTCGTCGCTCGCCGGCGCCGCGCCGGGGCGCGGCGCGGGGCTGCGTGCGCCGAGCAGCGCCGGCCCCGGCTCCCTCAACGCCTCCATGGACACAGAGGCCGCCGCCGCGGAGCTCGCCGCCATCGCCGCAGAGGCGGCCGAGCTTACATGGGGCGGCGGCGGCGCCGGCCCCCGCGGCGGCTGGGAGAGCTGCGGCGGCGCCAGCGTCGTCACTTCCATTGCGCCCTCTGAGGGCGCGGCAAGCGTGGCGCGGGAGCTGAGGGCTTTGGAGGAGCAGCTGGGGCTCGAGGTGGGGCTTGCTGGCCGGCGCACTCCCTTGATCCAGCATTTGGAGCGCTCCCCCTTTGGTTCGAGCAGTGGGCGCCTGTTGCGGCTTGCATTGCTCGTCGTGTCCGTGCCCCGAACCTTGCACGCCTCTGACGCTCATGCGCGCGCCAAACGCGCCTCGCAGCTGCTGAGGGGCGTCTCTGGGGACTCCTTGCTTGCCAGCACCCCTGGCAGCAGCAGCGGACTGGGCGGGCTGTCGAGCCTGGACGCAGAGGTGGACGCAATGATGGCGCGCCAGCAGCAGCAGCAGCGGCAGCAGCAGCCGTTGCAACAGCGCCACGGCCAGCAGCAGCCGCTGCCGCAGCAGGGGCAGCAGGGGCAGCTGGGGCAGGGGCAGCAGCAGTGGTGCCAGCTGGCGCAGGCCGACGACGAGGTTGTTTGGGGTGGGGAGGACGACGCAGAGTCAGAGGGCGGCTTGAACGGCGCCGGCGCCGGCGACGCGCGCGGGCGGCTCGAGGTGCGGGGGCAGCGGCGCGGGGCTGGGATGCGGCCCCGGCCAGCATGCGCGCAGCGACCCAGCGCGTCGGCTCGGCCCATTGCTCAGTTTGCACTTGTACTTGAGGCTCCCCCAGCCAACCACTGGTCGCCACCCCTAATCCTTGCTACCCCCGCAGGCGCTGCTGTCCCAGATTCTGTCCTGCGATGCCCCGCCGGCGGACGCGCAGCTGCCAGGGCCCGCGCCGTCCGACAGCCCCCACGCCATCGGCGGCCGCGCACGCAGCCGCCGGCGCGGCGGCGCCGCTGGCGGCAGTGCCGCTGCCGCCGGCTTGCGCAGCCCCTCAAAGCCCCAAGCAGCCGCGCCGGTGCACCGCGCACCCGGAGGGGCCAGCTTCGCGAGCAGCGGCAGCAGCGGCGAGTGGCTCGAGGCGCTGGCGCGGCTCGTGCCGGCGCGCGACCAGTCGCTGGCCGAGCGCCGCGCCGGCGCCGGCACCGGCTCGTGCGCCGGCGCTGGTCTCAAGCCCTTGCCAGGGCCGCAGCGGCGGCGGCCCACCGCCTCCTCACTTTCGGATTCGCTGTCGCAGTCGCAGTCGCTGCGCAGCGGCGGCCTGGACCGGATGCTCGCTGAAATCGAGGCGCAGCTCGGCCTGGAGGGCGCCGCGCGCGCCAGCGCCGCGCCGCCGGCCGCGCCCCCGCTCAGCCCCTCGCTCAGCACGTCCACGGGCAGCAGCGACGGCGGCTGGAGCGAAGCCGGCGACGGCGGGGCGGCCGCCGCCGCGCTCACAGCAGCGCTGGAGGCGCAGGCGGAGATCTCCGCCGCAGCCGGGGGCGGCCCGGCCGGCGGCGCGGTGTTTGATGCGGCGGCGCCGTCGAGCAGCGGCACCTCCCTCCCCGCCACGGTGCTGCGCGCGATGGCCGCCGCCCCCGCCTCGGGCGCCGGCACCGACGCCGGCCCCGAGGCGGCGCGCGCCGAGGCGAACGCGCTGCTGCTGGATCTCCTGTCGCTGCACGGCTCCGAGGCGGCCGATCGGAGGCTCGGCCCGCCGGCCGCCGCGCCCGCGGCCGAGGCGCCCTGGTCGCCGTCTGTATCGGAGACGGACGCCGGCGGCGCGCCGCTGCCGCCGACCGAGGCGGCGCTCAGCCTGCTGGCCGGCGCGGGGCCGGCGGGCGGCGGGCAGCTTCAGGCCCAGGCGCCGGCCAGCAGCAGCACGTCGCTGCCGAGCACCATTACGGCGCGCGCGCCGGCCGCCGGCCGCGGCAGCGCCCGCCTCGGCCTCGGCGCCGCGAGCGCGGGCGCGGGCGCGGGCGGGGGCAGCGGGAGCAGCACTGTCTCGTTGCCCACGACGGTTTTGCGCGCCACCGCCGCTGGCCCCGCGCCGGCGTCGGACGCGTCGCCCGGCTCCTCCAGCCTGCTCACCCCCTCGAGCCTCCCGACGCGCAGCGCCACAGGGCCGCCGTGCGGGCTTGGCACCATCGAGGAGGAGGACGCCCGCCCCAGCACCGGCACCAGCGGCGGCGGCGGCGGCCGGCCGGCGGCGGGGTCGTCGCCCGGCGACAGCGGCAGCCCCGCCGACAGCCCGGCGTCGCCCTCCGCCGGCGCTGGCGCGCTGCGCGGCTGGCTGCTCGGCCGCGGCGCCGGCGCTGTCGGTGGTGGCGGCGGCGGCGGCATCGCAATGGCCTCCACCCTGGCGCCGTCATCCCGTGCCTCAACCGAGTCATCCGGAAGCTTCAGCGAGATCATGGGGGGGCTGATCTGCCAGATCGACGCGACGCTGGCCTCCCTGGCCGCCAGCACCGCCGGCGGCGGCGATGGCAACGAGGACGGCGACGGCGACGGCGCCGCGGCGCCGCGCCTGCTGCCGTCGACGTCGGCTGCGGCTGCGGGGAGGGCTGCCGAATACGCAGCGCGCCGCGCCGCGGCCGCAGCCAGCGCCGCGGCGTCGCTCGCTGGCGGCAGCGGGTCAGCTGGCGCCGCCCCCCTGCAGCCCCGCAGCCCCGGCGGGGGCAGCGTCGACAGCAGCAGCAGCGGCAGGAGCAACAGCAGCAGCAGGGACAGCAGCGGCAGCAGCAGCGGGGGGTTTGGCAGCAGCCTCAGCGCAGCCGGGGGGCCGAAACGGCTTGCACTGGGCGCCAGCGGCGCCGAGGCAGAGCTTTTGAGGGCTCTGCAGATCGGCGGCGGCGACGACGGGTCCAGCGGCGGGGCAAGCGCCGCAACAGGCGACGGCGGCAGCAGCGACGGCAGTAGCAGCAGCAGCAGCATTGGCTTCAGTGCTTCCCGGCAGGCAGAGGCGAGCCGCGGACCCCGCCTCAGCCCGCGCCAGGCGCACGCGCCGCGGCGGCAGCCCGCGGCCGCGGCGCGTGCGCAAGAGGGCCAGCGGCAGCGGGAGCGGCGCGGCCCCGCTGCGCCCGCGTCGGAGCTTTCATCCCTCCTGTCGTCCATTCTTTCAGAGGACCCAGATCTGTCCAGGCAGCTGCGCCTGGGGGCGGCTGCCTGAAGCCTAGTCGCTGCAGCAGTTTCATTTGCTGCCCCACGTGCTTCATTTGCTCTGTTATGTTCTGCTCAGCTCTGTTCAGCCCAGCTTCCTGCTTGCTCTGCTGGTTGCCATCGCCCGTGGTAAAACTGGCACACCAGCCCCCTGGCGAGGAGGCCAAACCGAGGCCGCGCAATTACAAGGCAGCTCAGCGAGGCCCTAGCTACTATTGCTGCTGAGGTCGGGCGGGACGCACGCACAGAGGGGCGGGGCGCGCAATCGACGAGATCCAAGGCAGGAGAGGTTGCTGGGTTGACCGCGCGCACACGCTAAGGGAAGACGAACGACTGTAGGACGGCAGCAAAGTATTGGCTCTCGGGCAGTGTCGGTTTTTTAAGGTTTGGAAATGGGGAGCACGATGCGCCGGCATGCACGTGCTCCGGCGGGCAGCGTGCCATGCACAAACGGTGTGGGCGCATCGCGGTCGGCGGCTGCAATGGGCGAGAGGGCCGTGGCGGCTGGGCACCAGCCGCGCGCCTGCGCGCGCAGGCGTGTACGCCTTGGCGCTGGTTGCAAGGGGGGGAAGCGGGTTGACGAACGGCCCTGCCAGAGACAGACGATGGCAGTACCACGTTGCTGGCAGTACGGTGGGGCTGAAACGCGGCGCACAGGAGAAGACCGAGTGCGCTGCAGCGGCTGGGGTGATGGGCGTCGGCGGGAGGCGCCGGCGGCAGCCGCAGGGGCGCCGGGAGCAGGGCAAGGCACGTGAAAGGCGTATTGGGGTATAGGCGAATGATGTGTCGAAGTAGGGAGGCAACTTTGGCGCCAAATTGACTGGCATGGCGGTATGGGTATGGGTACGCAGCAGGACGGAACAGCCGATGGGAAGTGGCCCGCTGGGGCCGTCATGGGCGGTGGCAGCTGCCTGCATATGCTCTGCGCCCTACGCAGTGCGCGGAGCAGGCGGGGCGTTGGGGGTTGAGGAGCCCAGCAGCCAGCAGGCGGGCGGCAGCATCCGGTTAAGTGGATCGCACAGGCGGGTGCGTACGCCGTTGCGCGGGCTGGCACACAGGGCTGGCGCGCAGGGCTGGCGTGGTTTCATCAGAGGGTTGTGGCGCAAGGAAAGGCACTCGCGGTGGGGGGGGGGGTTCCCGCGCCGCCGCCGGACGGGGCGCAGTGTGTCTGCCCGCCACCGCGTGCAAAAATCGCGCGGGCGCCGGGCCAGGCAGAAAATCAGTGATGGTCTGATGGTCTGCCGTCCAGGAGCGGTGCTGCTAGGATTGTTGGTGTGTGCCGGCGCAATCGGTACAGAACATGTTGTGGGGCGGGGCCGCCGCGGGCCCATGCGGGTTGGCGCGCATGCCCGGAGTACGCAGGCCACGGGGAGCAAGCTGGCTCGGCGGTTTGCAAAGAAGGGGGGCCTCTTGCCGCGCTGGGCGGTTGAGGTGGTTGGGTGGGGGCGGCGACAGCCGCAGCCAGGTCGCCTTGCGCGGGTGGCACAGTGCGGCCTCAGCAGTGCTACCGTTTCCCGGCACCGTGTGTTGCGCTGCGCCCGCACTCTCGCGTGCGCGCGTAAAGAAGGCAGTTGGCTAAAGGGTGCTGTGCTTCTGCCGCTCCAACCAGCAGTAATCTGGGGCCCCGCGGAGCGGGCCGGTCCTTACGTCCGGGGCAGCAGGAAATTGGCGCCGGGGCCGCCGCCCCCCAGCAGCTGCTGCTGGCGGGCCACAAGCGCGGCGTTGGTCATCTTGTCCACGCCGCTGCCGCCCGAGGGGTCAAAGTGCATCACCATCCCCGGCATGCCGGGCGCGCCGACGGCAAAGCCGTGCGGCCCCCCGGCGCCGGCGCCGCCGCCGCCCGCGCCGTGGATGCCGCCGTGGACGCCGGCGAGCCCCGCGGCGCCGAGCGCGAGCGCCTGGCCGCCGCCGGCCGGCATCATGATGCCGCCGCCGCCGGGTAGCATCATCGCCGCCGAGATGCCCAGCCCGCCCGCGGGCCCGTAGCCCGGGAGCATGCCCGCGCCGCCAAAGCCGCCGAAGGCCGCGCCAGGCCCGCCCGCAAACGCGGCGGCGGGGTAGGCGCCGACCGCGACGCCGAGCTGCGGCGCGCCGGGCATGCCCCCTGCGGCCGTGCCGAACGCGGCGTCGCGCGCGACGGGGGCGCGGCTGGTGGAGCGGCCCCATGAGATGCGGATCGCGTTGGCGCCGAGCACGGTGCCGTTGAGCGCGGCCATGGCCATCTCGGCGGCGGGGCGCTCGACGAACTGGACAAAGCCGCAGCCTGAGGGGGTGGGCGGGCCGGGGCAGAGGGGGAGGAAGCGCTGAAGCGAGGGGTGGGGCGGCCATGACGATCGTCGCGGAGCGCGAGAGGCGGGCATGCTTCTGTGGTTGTGCCGCGACGCATGCGAGCTTGCATGCCGCGCCGCAGGATTGCATGCGCTGCAGCGGTGCCCACTCGAGCCGCATGCAAGCCTCCACGCATGAACGAGGGGCGGGCAGCCCCCGGCCCCGCCTTGCAAGCGCTCAAGCCCCTGCGCACCCTTGCCGGCTGGGATTTTCACGTAAACGGTGTCACCGTACTGCCCAAACAGCATGCGCAGCTGGTCCTCCGACACGCCCGCCGACAGGCCCCCGATGAAGAGCGTGGTGTTGGTGGGGTCCAGGTCCGCGGGGTGCGGCACCGAGTTGGCCAGCGGCGCGCCGCCGCCGCCGCCCGCGTTGCGGCGCGCGGTTGCGAGGGAGACGCGGATGGGGCGGCCGCTGAGGTTGAAGCCCTGCATCTCCAGCGCGCGGTCGCGCTCCGCCTCGGATGAGAAGCGGACGAAGCCGTAGCCTTTGGAGCGGCCGGTGGCGGGGTCGGTTATGACCTGCGCCGGGGGCCGTGCGCGCGGGGGCGGGGGCGGGGGGTGCAAGGGGGTGGGCGATTACGGGTGCCCAGCGCCGGCCCGCTGCATGCGGCGCGCCTCGCATGGGCCCGGGTCGGTTTGCGTGGGCCCATGTGCGGCGCCCGGCCCCTGCCCGCGGCGATGCCGCGGGCGGCGCGGGGCGTCGGGCTTGTCCGAGGCGCGTCCCAGCAGGCGCACCTTGGCGCTCGTCGCCGAGGGGTAGAACTGCCTGAAGCTCTCCTGCAGCAGGAAGTCGCTCACGTCCGGCGCCAGGTCGCCCACGAAAACGCTGTACTCCACGGGCTGCTGGGCCGGCGCCGCTACGGGCGGCGCGAGGCCCGCCGCCGCCGCTGCTGCCGCGGCCGCCGTCGGGTCGGCTGCCATGAGCGTCGCGTTGACGGCAGCGCGGCTGGAGGGCGCCCGCCCGCGGCGCGCGTCTGGCGACTGAAAAGCCGGCCCTGAGGCGTACGCGCTGCCCAGACCAGCCGGGGACTGCAGCCGGGGACTGCAAATTTGCAATCGACCTGCCCTGGCGCGATCAGGAGCGCGAGCCCCCAGGCCCTCTGGGGCGGGCCGAGAAGCGCCCACGGATCGATAAAGGATAGGTAGATCGGCTGGGGGCGGCGAAGCAGCCTTGAGGGCTGCCCCGGTAGTGGTTTACGGCCTTTTGCTGGGCCCGGAGCGCTGTGGAATCAGGAAGAGAGACTTGAGCGGGACAAACGCAATCCGCAGGCAAGGGGGGGCGGGGGCGGCTTCGGAGCGGCGACAAACCGCGCCGCCGCAGGCGGCGCTGTGACGGGCGCGCCGAGATCTCTGCGGTGGACGCCCCTCCGCGCGCCGCGCACGCTCGTACGAGCAATTGGCTCGCGCATCTTCTGGGGTGGGCGGGGTGGGCGGGGGGGCGGTGGCCAGAACTGGGGTGATGATGCGCCTGCTTTCGAAGCAGTTTGGTCATCAATCGGCAATCAAATCCTGTCGAGCCCAACAACAACAGATACCTCCCACCGTACCAGAATTCTTCACTTGCCTGGGCGCAAAAATCGGACCTGGACGCGACCCAGACCCAACTCGGAGAGGCGGGCGCGAGCGCACGACAGCAGTGCAGCAGCTGCGGCGCGCGTCGGCGCGCCTGGAAAGGGGCTCGCCCGCCGCGCCAACCCCACCTTTCCCCCGGCTTCACTCGTAGCTTTGAAATCCCGCCAAGCACGTCAAAATGGCGACCGAGCGCTCCTACATCATGATCAAGCCCGGTGAGCTGGGGGGCGGGGGGCGGGGGGCGCGCCGTTCACTGCTGACGCCGTGCCAGACCCGCGCACCGAGCCTGATCGCTTCAGGAGCATGCAAATGATCGGCGGGGACCGATCCCGCGCTGATCCGCGGCCAGAGCGCCCGGGGCAGCTTGGGACTGCGGCGGGGCGGCGCGGATTCCTCACGCAGCCCCCGCCCTTGCGCGGGGTTTATCCGGCGTCTTAGGTCTTGGAGGGCGTGCGGGATCGGCGGCAGCTGCGACCTGGCCGCCGAGCGATCGGCGGCGGCGGCAGTGCGTCTGGGCCTGCAGCCTCCCATGCGGCGCGCCCCCCTCCCGCAACGCCGCCCCTCACCCGCCCGCGCCGATCCCCCATTTCCCCGCAGACGGCGTCCAGCGCGGCCTCGTCGGCGAGGTCATCAAGCGCTTCGAGCAGCGCGGCTACACCCTCCGCGGCCTCAAGGTGCGTCGCGACCCGCCGCCTGCGCCCACCCTCGAACCCAGCTGCCGAGCACGCAGGCCCCACGGCAACACGCGCTCCCGCAACCCCCACCCACTCAGCTCATGAGCGTGGAGAAGGCCCTGGCCGAGAAGCACTACGCCGACCTGTCCGCCAAGCCCTTCTTCGCCGGCCTGGTCGACTACATCTGCAGCGGCCCCGTGGTTGCCATGGTGCGCGCGCGCCGCACGCGCGCGCATGGCGCCTGCATGCATCTGCATGCGCACGCAGAGGCCGACCGCAGCTTGGCATGCGCGTGGTTGCGCGTTCCGGGGCGCCCCAGGCCAGCCCACCCCAGCGCCGCCGACCCAGCCCCCGCCGCCCGCCGCCCGCCGCGGCGCCGCAGGTTTGGGAGGGCAAGGGCGTCGTCGCCACCGGCCGCTCCATGATCGGCGCGACCAACCCCCTGGCCTCCGCGCCCGGCACCATCCGCGGCGACTACGCCGTCGACGTTGGTGGCCGCGACCGCCGGGGCTTTGCACCGCCCCCGCCCCGCCGCGTGCTGCACCGCCCTCGGGCCTGCTTCCCCTGCCCCACCCTGCACGCCCCGGCATCCAACCCCCCTGCCCCAATGCCCCTGCCCCAACCCCCCGCCCCCTGCGCACCTCCCTCCCCCCCCAGGTGGGCCGCAACGTGATCCACGGCTCCGACACCGTCGAGAACGCCAAGAAGGAGATCGCGCTGTGGTTCGGCGGTGAGCCGGGGCCGCAGCAGCGGCGCTTCGGGTGGTTCAAACGGGGCGGCGGCGGCGGCGGCGCGGCGGGCGGCGGCGGTGGATCCCTCGCGACGACGGCGGCGCTGGTGGCGCCGGCGGCGGGGCGCCGCTGCGACGACCTTCGCTGCGGTTCGCTGCCGCCGGCCGGGGGCAGCAGCGAGCTCGGCACGCAGTCGCTAAACGCCCCCGCCCACAAACGCCCCCCCACCCTCACAGAGGAGCTCAGCGAGTGGACCCCCTGCGCCAAGCCCTGGATCTACGAGTAGGCTCTAGGGCCCGAAACGGTGCTGCGCCGGCGCGCGGCCGCCGCCCCGCGCAACAGAGTTGACCGCGGGGCCCGGCGCGCTCCGCGCGCCGCGTGTAACCAAACCACTCTGCCAGCGCATCGTGGGTTGGCGGGGGCAGATTGCGGAGCAGGGCAGTCGGGCGGCTGAGGGGCGGACGGCCGGGCGGCTGAGGGGCGGACGGCCGGGCCCGCTGCATGTGGCGCAGGCGCACCGCCGCCGCCGCCGGGCGGCAGCCGCAGGCGTTCACCGGGTGACCCGGCGCACCGCACCGTCAATGGCGCTCCCCGGGGGCGCGTGGCGTTACAAACCAATCGCACATTTCGATTCGTCGAGCCGGGGGGAGCACCGGTGCGCGATTGGTGGGCCTCCACCCCCCCGTCCCCGGCAATGGCGGCCTCGCCGTGGGCTGTGGAAGCCCACATCGACTCGTCAGCCGCCCGCATAACAGCCACTGCGGAGGGCCTGCTGTACTTGACTCCGGAGGACGCGTACCAGGTTTTGACCCTCGCAGGCGAGTTTTCCGCGCGGGGGTGGACGAGCAGCGCGCCCAAACGGCGGCATCGCGCCGGGGGAACGCGTGACCGCCGCATTCACGGGCCGGCGGGGGCGGCGGGTGGACGATGGGGCGCTCGCGCGCGCCGCGCTGCGCCGCTCGATCGCGCGCGCGCGCGCCGCTCAAACCGGCCGCGCCGCTCCCGCGCAGAGGGCGCCCCCATCTTCCGCGTGCGCGACCGCACCGCCGTCGAATGCGGCGCCGAGCCCGGCGTGCTGCGGGAGCGGGTCACGTTTGTGGCGCCCATGCGGGTGCTGTTTTGGAAGGCGTGGGCGCGGACGACGGTGGCGCAGCGCGCCGATCTGTCGCGGGCCGGGGAGCGGGTGGCGGTCAGGTTTGACCTGCTGCACTCGGTGAGCGCCAGCGCAGCCGGCGGCGGCGGCGCCGAGGGGGCGGGCCCTCGCGCGGCCGGCGCCTGTGCTTGTCCTGCTGGCAGCGCGGAGGGGGCGCAGCGCCGCTGTCCTCTGGGGCGCGCAGCCCGCCGGCCCCGCGGCAGGCCGCAGAGGCTCCCAGCCGCTGTTTTGGGCAGCCCCATCACAAAGGCCCCATTACAAACCCAGCCCCCATCGGGACGCTGCAAAACCAGCCGCCCAACACCGCCCAATGCCAAACCCCTCCCCCCCAAAACAGGACCTCATGAGCCGCCTGGAAGGGGAGTGGTCCTTTGAGCTGCTCCGCCCCGCCGCGCGGCCGCGCGGCCCCTCGTCGCCGCTGGACGAGGGCTGCTGGCCGCTGACGCGCGTGCGCTACACCTTCTCTATGTGGCCCAAAGGTGCGGCGCCGGCGCAGCGGGGGGCTTTGCGCGCGCTCCGGTCCGCCAGGGCGGGCAAGCCGAGGCGCAGCGGGCGCAGCGCATGCGGCCAGGGCTGATGCCTTTTGCGCTCGCAGCGCCCGCCCGGCCGGCCCGCCCCGCCCGCGCCCGCTGACGCCTTCCCCCCGCTCGTGCACCCCGCCTCCGCAGGCGTTCCCACCGCGCTGCGGCGCATACCCGGTCTGATGGATGCGGTGCGCGGCACCGTGGGGCGCGAGTCGACGGCGCTGCTGGACAAGCTCGCCTTTGTGGCCAGCAAGGTGCGCCGCGCGCGCCGCCACCCGCTGCTGCCGCTGCCGCCGCTGCTGGTGCTGTGGCTGTTGCTGTTGCTGCTGCTGCTGCTGCTGCTGCTGCTGCCGCTGCTGCTTCTGTTGCTGCTGCCTCTGCGTGCATGGCGTCTGCGGGGGCTATGGAGCCTGAGCGCTGTGCACTTCAGGCGTCCTGTGTGCACCCGCACACTCTTGAGACGGGCCCCAGTCAGCGCGCGCGGCACCGGCCAGCCGCGATGCCCCGCCCACGACTCCCTGCCCGTGCCGCCGCCCCGCCCCGCCCACCCCAACAGGTGAGCCACCCCGGCGGCTGCGTCCGCACCGCGCTGCGCCTGGCGTGCTGCGAGGTGGAGCGCGCGGGCTCCTACAAGCGCCTGGCCACCCGCTCTGGCTCGGCGCCGGCGCCGGCGCCCCTTGTGGCCCCTGCATGCGGCCGCATGGTGAGCGCGCACCGGCTGTCGTTTGTGTCTTCGGCCACCTCCTCTGCCGATCACGCCGCCGCGCTCGCCGGCCTGGCCGAGGCGGTGGGGGCGTCGGCCGCCGGCGCCGGCCCCGGCACCGCGGCAGCAGCGGCGGCAGCAGCAGCGGCAGCCACCTCAGCGGCGGCAGCGGGGACGGCAGCTGTGAGGTTCAGCAGGGGGAGCCACAGCAGCAGCGGCGATGACGACGACTTTGCGAGCTGCTCCAGCGGCAGCTGCTGCGAGTTGGATGATCTGGGAGATCTGGATCTGGATCTGGAGGTCAATATAAGCAACGCCGGCAGCGGCAGCGGCAGCGGCATCAGCGGCAACACAAGCGCAGACGCGAGCGCCAGCGACGTCGGCAGCGGCCGCGGCAGCGACGCCGACGGCGGGGACCAGACGCGCGCGGCGAGGGCGAGGGCGAGGGCGCACCGCAAACCGGCGGCGTCCCGGCTGGGGCGCGAGGCCGCCGCCGCAAAAGCGGGCGCCGCCGCGGAGGGCCTGGACGTGCCGCCGCGGCGGTCGCGCGCCGCAGCGATCGTGCGGGCCTGGGCCTGCATGGCGCCGTGAGCGCCCCGCGGCGGCGCCGTCGCCATGGCTGGGCGGTGCCAAACCTGTTTGGGGGCCCTTCGCCGCCCCCGCTGGCCGACGCCCCCCCGCCCGGTCGCTGTTGGGCTGGCCGGCTTGGCTTGGCTCTGGCCGCCGCCACGTGAAATGCCCCGTGATTGGTGCGGCGCTGTATTTCCACCAGCCTAGGACTAAGCAGGCGCGCGCGCGCGCCCGCGGCCGCCGCTGATGGGGGCGGCTGCCCGCTGGCTCGCCAGCCATTCAGTTTTATATCACAGCTTTACTTTACAAGCTTGGCCCAGTTTGGCTCGGCAATGCTTTGTTTCGGGTGCGGCGGCTTTTGCGCCGCATGTCAGCCTCCCACTGCCCCCGCCCCTGTCTGCTTTTCCCTCGTGACCGGCGCCCGCCCCGCTCGACTGCTTGACCCGGCCAAACGCCCCACCGCCCCCAGCGGGCCCCAACCCTTCGAATACCCTCCTCCCCTAATCTGGGCGCACGCCGCGCCACCGCGCCGCGCCACACAGCCCCAACCCCCGTACCGGCCAACCGCCCCGACCGGTTGCGGCCCCCACCCGCCGTTCACGGCCGGTCCCCACGCCGCCGCAGCGCACCCCGCGCACCGCTTTCGTGCGCGCCGCCCGCCACCCTTCCCCCCTTGTCCCACCCACTGTGATGTTGCGACCTATGAGGAATGAGGAATCAAGGACACAGGCAGAGGCCCTTAACGCCTCTGGACTGCCCGGGCAGCTGCCGGACCCTTTCCGGACTGCTCCTGGTCTGATTGGACTGCCCGGCTCCCTCCTGGACTGCTGGCCGAGTCTTACAGTCACACGGCGGCATTGTAAGAATCAACTGCGGCCGCCCTCAACGCCAGTGCGCGCCTCGAGAGTGCAAGGCAGAGTGCGAGGCAAAGCAAAGCAAGGCAGGCGAGGGTCTAATTGGGCTGCGCAATTGGGGAGGAGCAAGCCTCGAAGCGGGCCGCACGCGGGCCGCCGGCCGGCCGGGGCGTTGGCCGAGCGCGGCCCGGAATAGGGGTGTGTGCGGTAGCGGTGCGGTGCCGCGCGGTGCAGGCGGCGCGCCTGTCTGCTGCGTGGAAGAAGCGTGCAAGCTGAAGGGAGGGGGCGGGCTAATGAGTCAGGGTCGGGGAACAGTACAGCGGAGGGGCGGGCAAGCGCTGTGGTGATGGCGGCGGAAAGAATCCTTTCTTTGCGGTCGCTGCGGGAAAAGGCATTGAAAAAAAACGCAAGCACGGGCTTGGTGGCATCACCGCCTCGGCCTCTCAGCAGCCGCGCGTCCGCCGGCGGCGCGCCGCCGGCCGCGCGATTAGCGGCGGCGCGCCGAAATGCGCACGCGGCAGAACGGGCGCGTGCGCGCGCGTCCAGCGGCCGTCACGCGCGCGCCGCCGCCCAGGCGTCCGCCAGTCCCTGCGCGTGGCCCACGATCGCGTCGCAAACGCGCTGCGCGGTGCGCGTGTGGCGCTCCAGGGGGGGGAAGAAAAAGTGGTGCGCGCAGACCAGCAGCACGGCCTGGGTAACGAGGAAGCGCGCCAGCCACGGGGGGCGGATGCCCCGGGCCTTCAGGGCGCGCAGTACGGATGACTCAAGCTGCAGCAGGGGGGCCTGCGCGGGACGGCGGGGGGGAGGGGCGGGGGGAGGGGCGATGAGGGGTCGACGCAGGGGTTTGGGGTTTGAGGGCGCTGGGCGGGGTCGTTTCTTGGTGGTTGGGGTGGGGGAGGGGGCAGTTGCGAGGGCGGGGCGCATCGGGGCCGCGGGAGGAGGCCTGTGGGCCACACGGCACGGCGCCAATTCCTCTGTCAAACCCTGCTGCTGCTGCTGCACGAGCATGCGACAAGTGCCCGATAAGCAAAGAAGACAAAGCCCCGCACGGACGCGCCTGGACGAAGAAGAAATGCGACACCCCCCATACGTATGGCTGCAGGATGTATGCCAGCACCACTTCGTGCGCCACCCCGCTCGCAAAGAAAACCGCCGCCGTCGCCGCAGTCGTCCGCGCCCGCGACGCGCGCGCCGGCCTGGCCGCCGCCGCCGCGGCGGCCGCCGCGTCGCCGCCGTCGCCGCCAGAGGGTGGTGCGAGCTGGCCGGGTTTGGCCGGCTCTGGCTCTGGCTGCGCCTCCGGTTTGATGAGGCAGCCCTCGATTATTGGGTCGTAGCAGACCGAACGGAGGGTCAGGCCGACTGCGCGGTTTGCGGCGGTATTGTTTGCGCGTTGAGATCGTTGCGGCCTGCGGGCTGGGCTGCAGTTCTTGATGGGTCGGTCCGGTTTGCTGCCCCTGCCCAAACGGCCCCTGCTTTTGGTGCAGCAAGCGGTGGAGTGCACAAACAGCACAGCCGCCGCCGCCGCCGCCGCCGCCGGCCCCCTGACAAAGCGGCAGCCCGGGGGAGGGGGTGAGAGCTCACCGACGTTGTTCCAGCGGCGCGCCCAAAACTCCGCCAGCGAAGCCGACTGCGAGGCACACGCGCGCGCGCGCGCAGGGGGGGAGAGGGGGCGTTTGGGGTTGGGGTGGGGGCTGGCGCCGCTGGCGCGGGCGCACTTTGGCGGGGTCCGATTGCGCAGGCAGCACCCCGGCTGCCAAAGAAGCCCCAGCCAACATGCCTGGCACAGACCGCCGGCCACCCGAAAGCGCACGCTGCAGCCTGGCCCCCTGCGCCCCGCCCCTGCCCCAGCCCCGCCCCCGCGGCCGCCGCCTCCCCACCTTCCAGGGTGCGTCGAACGACGGCACCATTTCCAGCCCCGCCAGGCTGGTGAGCAGCAGGGCGGGGCCGTTCATGAGGAAAGAGATGAAGCCATACAGGCCCAGCGCTGGGAGTGGGGGGGGTGGGGTTCGGCGGGCGTGGGTGCAATTTGGGCGTGCATTTTGAGTGTGTGTCAACAGGGTTTGTGAGGCCAGGGGTTTGCGCCGAGGGGGGGTTCATGTGGATGAGACTGGCTCCCCCCCAATGGGGAGGGGGGTTACTGGATGGATGCAAGCGGGCCCCTCTGCGCGCGCCGCGCCCGGCGCCCTCACCGTAGACTGTCGGGGCCGGCGGCGACCCGCGGTGCGGGGCGGGCGGCGGGAAGTTTGAGGGTGGCGGCGCAGTGTCAGGCGCGCTCTGGGTTTGCATCTCGGCAGGAGGCAGCCACCGCGCCGCTCAAACGGTCATACATTGGCGGTCATACACCGGTCAAACATGGGGGTCAAACCGGCTGCGGCTGCGCACCGTAGTACCGCAGCATGTCTGGCAGCCGCGCGTCCACCAGCAGCAGCGCCACCGCAATGAACAGCGCTGCGGGTGGCGCAGTTGAACGAAGCAGCGGCGGCGGCGGCCGGAGGGGGGTGCGCATTGAGCGGCCGCAGGCGCTGCGGTCGGCTGCCAGCTATTCCCTCGTGGCGCCACGCAGGCAAGCCGCTGCCTGTCCCTAAACGGGTGCACGGCCCCACAGTCCCCCCTCCGCCCCCCCCCCCCCCCACCCACCCGTCTGCCCGAGGAACCGCAGCAGCAGCTTCCTCGCCGGCCCCGCGCTGTCCCCCAGCCGCCCCTTGCTGCCCGCCGCGGCAGCCTCTCGAGGGTATATGGGCATTAGGTAAAGCAGCAGCAGCTGCGGCAGCCGCCAGTCCGCCATTGCCAGGGGGCCGCGGTTGACGGCGAGGCCAAAGGCCTGCGAGGGGCGGTTTCGGCGGTTTCGGCCCGGGCTTCGGCTTGGGCTGTAGCTGGGGCTGGCGCTGCGGCTGTGGCTGGGCCACCACATCAGGTTCAGACCAGGCTTCTGCCCGACAGAAACAAGGGCCGGTGGGCAAGGGACCGCCCTCGCTCCCCTCTTGATGCGGGCCCAGGTGAAACCGCCGGAGCCGCCCGCCCGCCCGCCCTCGCCCCCCCCGCCGGACCCGCCCGCCCTTCGGCCCCCTCCCCCCACCTTGAAGTTTGCCAGCCACGTGAAGACGAACGACGCCGTCACGCGGGACAGGAGCTCCCCCTCGTTCCGGAACAGCAGCGGCAGGCACGCATTGAGCACCAGCAGCGGCGCGACGGCGGCGAGCCGCGGCGCGCCCGCGCGCAGCCGCGCGCGAACCGCCGACAGCGCCACCACCGACGCGAGCGCCGCGGCGGCCGCGAGGCGGAGGCGGGCGGCGTAGGGCAGCGCGGCGACGGCGGCGGGCAGCGCGGCGGCGGCGCGCGCGGCGGCGCTCGGCAGCGGCGGCAGCGGGGGCCCCGCGCTGCTCATACGCGCCAGGAACAGCTGCAGGAGATCGGTGTCCTCCACGCCGCTCATATTAGCGACCCCGCGACTCGCCCGGAGCGGGGCCGGGGCGTTGGGCAATTTGGCTTGGCAGATCGGACGTCTGCGCGCTGGGGGTTCACGAAGCGTATATGTACGCGACGACAATGAATTGGATCACGCAAAGCCCGGCGGCCCGCCCCCGCGTTGTCATCGTCGACGCACACGGCCGCCACCGCCCCCGCCGCCTGGCGTCGCAGCCCCGGCGCCCCGTCCGCCCCGTCGCGGTCGCCACGACGCCACGTCGCCGCCCGCCGCTGGGCGCGTGCAGCCCGAGGCGGCGGTCGCGGCGGTCAGCGGTACAACCCCGGCACCCCGGTAAGCCGCGCCGTTTTACATGAATCGCGCTGGCGCGCGGCGGGCATGCCACCAAACCCGCGGCCGCGCCTCGACACATGCCGGCGCACCGGGCACCTTGCTCGTTGCGGCGCTGTGTTTTTCGGCACCGCGCCCCTTGAACAGATCGGGAGGGGCGCGCCGCCGGCCGTCTAAATCGGGAGCAAAGGCGCATACGCGCAATGGGGGGACGGCGCGCTTGCGGGCCGCGGCCGCCGGCGGATGGCGGGCGTCCGAATCCCAAGAGGCCAGCGGTGGGCAGCCCGGGGCTTTCAGAACATCATAGTGCGGGTGCGTGGTCTTCGCGTCCGCGTGCGCGGCGCATGCGGGCGCGCGCGGACGGGCGGAGCGGCGCCGCGGGCGGGGGCAGCTCCGGCCGGCCGGGGAGGGCGCACGGTGGGGGGGTGGGGGCCTTTCTCAAGGCACATCTTTGGGGGAGATCTTTTCAGAGCTTATTAGTGGTGTTGCTGCGGCTGCTGCGGCTGCTGCTGCTTCTGCCTACCATGTCGCGCCGATCCAAACTGAAGGGGCGGACCCCCCGTCAGCCGGGCCCGGACGGATGCGCGGGGGCGGGGGCGGGGCCGGCGCGGGCGGGGTGCGCCGCGCGGCGAAATGCGGTGTTGCGCAGCGGGGCGCGCGCCACCAGAATCCGGTATTGGAGTCCGAAGGGTCAGAAGCACTGCCAAGTCCTACAGAGCCCGAGTAAATGGCGGGAGGGGGGAGCGCGCCACCGGAACGGCCGTGGCCGCACCCGCCCGCCTCACGGGCTGCGGCGGGCGCCTCGGCGGCGGGGACGCACGGTGCGCGCGGGAAGTGCTGCGGCCGCAGCCGGGTGGTGGCAAAGGTTTGCGGGAGCTGGCAAGTGATTGATGCGCGCGAAGGGATCCCGGCCCCGGATGGCAAGAAACGTGCGGCGTCGGCCGCCGGCACCTAAACCTAAAACCGCGCGCGCGGCGGCCCGCCGAGCCCACGCCCAGCCGCCGCCCCTCGGCGGCCGGCCGAAACGGGCCGGCGGCGCTCCGCGCCCGCGGCGCGCCGCCCGCTCACCGCCGCTCGCGCTTGGCGAGCAGCAGCAGCGCGGCGTAGGTGATGACGTGCATGACCCAGAGGTACAGCGCCAGCACCGCGATGTACGACACCATAGACAGCCGCACGTCAAAGTAGTCGAGCACGGCCTCGAGGTCGACCACGCAGCCGCTGCCCGCGCGCGCCGCCATCTGCAGCACCGCGCTCGAGCGCAGCGCGGGCGTGGCGGGCAGCAGGGTCTGGAGGCCGCGGATGAGGTCGGGGGAGAGGCCGCCGTCGCAGGAGAGGAAGCCGGAGCCAAACTCGGCGCGGAGGACGGCGCTGAAGGCGTAGTTGGCGGCCGACAGGAAGCTGCGCGGCGAGGTTGGGGCGGGGTTTGGGGCGAGGGCGGGTTTTTCGGGGGGGGTTGGCGGCGGTTGACGCAGGTGGTGTTTGCTGTTTTGAAGGAGGCCGCGGCGCCGGGCCGGGGGCACGGTGTGCTGGCCGAAACCACAAAGCTTAATGGCGCGCAAAACAGCGCAGGCCGCAGGCGAGGGGGGCGCCAGGCACTGTGCCAGCCGTCGCCGCAGCGCACCGCAGCGCCCTGAGCCAGCCGTGCGCCATGTCGCTGAAGCGGATGATAAAGTTCGAGAGGAAGATGTTGCCGGCCGTCCACGCGATGGTCACCACAAAGGCTCCGTCCTCGTTGCGCATGATGATGGCTGGGGGGGCGGGGTTGGGTTGGGGGGCCGAGGGGCCGGGTTTGGGGCTGGCAGTGCGGCCGCGCATCGGTTTGCGGCGCTCATCTCGAAGTCGGTGGGCGGTGGTACTTCTGCCACTCTCCGGGCACGCGGGCAAAGCCCAACGTTTGGGCCCGTCTCCCCCCCTCCAAATCAAAGCCTTTCCGTCCATGACTCACCTGCCAGCGCCTGCACCTGGGCCGCGATTAGGTAAGTGAGCACCCCCGCCACCGAGTTGACCACGGCGGAGGTGGCGCTCAGCCGCAGCCCTGCCATGCCATAGACAATGAGCGAACACAGCTGCGGTGCGGGGCGAGGGGCGGCGGGCAGTTGGGTCAGCATGCAGCCGGTGCGGCGGGCGGGCGGGCCACTTTGTGGGAGCGGCGGCAGTGGGCGGCCGGGCCGACCGCCGCCGCCTCCAAGCCCCCGCCGCCGCTCACCAGCACGTTTGCGAGCGCAAAGGGCAGCACGCCCAGCGTCTTGGCCACGTAGTAGGGGCCCGGCGTGTAGAGGCGCGCCGCGATGTCGGCGGTGAAGTGGCGGCGGTCGGCGGCGTAGAGGCTCATGTACACGTAGGGCTGGCGGTTGGGGGGGGGGGGCAGCGGTTTGGGCCAGGTTGAGTGCTTTTTTGGTGGCACGGCGGTTTTTATGAGGATTTGGCTGGGTGTTTTTGGAGGGTTTGGGGCTTTTTGCAGGGACCCGCCAGGGGTTGACTTTGAGGGGTGTGTTCGCAGGGCTTTGTCATGCTGCTGAGGCGCCCCCTTCGAGCTGTCTCGAGCTGTCCCGCGCCGTCTGACGCCCGCGCGGGGCGCGTGTTGGCGCAAAGAGCTGAAACGCGGGTGCCCACCAGCAGCATGAAGAGCTGCACCACGATGAACAGCAGGTTGACGCGGTTGCGCACGCCGTCCAGGCCGCTGCCCAGGCCCCAGAAGATGAGGCCGCAGAACACTCCCACCCACGTGAACAGCAGCATGCGGCCTGGGGGGGGGGGGGGGGGGGAGTTGGGCGTGTTTGGGGGCTTGGGGTGGTGTAGCAGCGCTTGGAGTCAACCGGCGGCCGCTGCTGAAGACCCAGCCGTCGCCCCCTCTGCCCCCCGCGAGGCCCGGCGCCTGGGCTGCTCAGCACACGCACCCGCCACATCAGCGGGGTTCCTCATGGTGACGAGCAGCTCGCGCGCAAACAGCGTCCTGGGGGGTGGCGTGATTGGGGGAAGGAGGGCGTCGGGGGCGCGGCGATTGCACGGCGCACGGCCGCCACGTGAGCTGCAGCGGCGAGACGGCCGCGCCCTTCAAAAGGCGCCCGCCGGCGCTCTCAACCCCGCTCACTTGAACTGTATCCACCAGCCCGGCCGCTGCTTGTCGCGGTCCACCACAGCAGCCGCGACCTCGCAGAGCTCTACGCCGCTGACCTCTGAGCTGCCGCAGTCCAGGGTCTCAACAGTAATCAGCGGCCGGCTGTGGGAGCGGGCGAGCGCCACCTTGGGCCCGTCCGCCTGCTGCTGCTGCTGCTGCTTGCGCGGCGAGCCGCGCGCGCTGCGGCCGCCGCCGCCCGACGACGCGCGGGCGGCGAGCGCGCCGCCGCCGAGCGACGCCGCGCCGCCGACGGAGAACGCCGCCGCCGAGGAAAAGCCGGCCGACGCGCCGCCGCCGGATGCGGCGCCGCCGAGAGTGGGCCACGCGGCCGCCGAGAAGCCCCCGGTGCTCAGCACCCGCCCGCTGCCGCCGCCGGTGGAGAGCCGCAGCACCGCCGTGCCCTGCTGCGGCCGCAGCGGCCACGAATCTGCGTGGGCCAGCGCCGACGGCGGCGGCGGTGCCGGCGGCGGCATGCCGAGGCCCGCTTCCGATGCCGCGGCGGATGCGCGGCTGCCGCGCCGCCGGGAGCGCGTCGCCACGGCCGACTCAGACTGCTGCTGCTGCTGCTGCTGCTGCTTTTGGGGCTGCTGCTGCTGGTGCTTCTGCGGCGCCTCGCCGGGGTGCTGCTTCTCAGCCGAGCACAGGCACTTGTAGTGCACAGAGAACTTGCGGGCGGCCTGCTCCAGGTCGCTGCGGGTGGCGATGGTGAAGCCAGGCAGCTGCGGGGTGGGGCGACGGCGGCGGCGGCGGCCGGGGCAAGGGTCAGTTGCGGCAAGCCCGCAGCTCTGCAAACCCAGATGCGCAGCTGGCCCGCAACTAGCGAGCAATTGACTCTCCATAACTTATTCTGAGTTGAACTCGCAGCTGGCCACGTACCGGCAACCGGTTTGCACACACAGCAATGATAAAACCCATTCACAAGCGAATCGCCCATGCCCCCAGGACAGGTGCACACACCAGCCCCGGACCCACCCACCTCGCCCTTTGTGAAGCCGACGTTGACCAGGTCCATCACCCAGTCAGACGCCGTGCCGTGGACGGCGGAGTCCCAGGGGCCGTAGCCCTGCGGATTTCGGGGTGCGGGCGGGGCGCTTGGAACGGGCGCCCCCTTGGGGTGATGCGGGCTCAGGCTGGCCGAGGCAGGCAGGCAGGCAGCGCGCCGCCACCGGCACGCTGGCAGCCCCGACCCCCGCCCCAATGCGGCTCACCAGGTGGCCCTGGAACCAGCCGATGAGGTCGCTGCAGGGGCCGTGGTACATGGAAAAGCCCAGCGACAGCACCGCGCACGCGTCGAAGCACGCCCACACTGCGGCGCGCGGCTGGTGGATGGACGCGACGACGGCGATGCCGCTCTCGCGGGCGCGGTCGCGGAGGTGCTCCACCACCGCGAGGGCGGAGCACGCGTCCAGGCCGCTCGTCGGCTCTGCGAAGGAGGAGGAGGGGAGGGTTCAGCGGGCGAGGCGGGGGTGACGGGCGCGGCGCGGCGCGCAGCGCCGGCCAGGCCGCTTGCGCCACCGACAGGGCCCCGTGTGCGGCGCAGCGGCTTCGCTCAAACCGCCACGTCTGACCTCACAGCACGCCCCCGACCGCCAAGTCCAAACCCCACGCCCCGCGGCCCCTACCGTCCAGGAAAACGATGCTGGGGGACGCCAGGATGCCCACCGCCACCGACAGCCGCCGCCGCTCGCCGCCGCTGAGGCCGCGCAGCATCAGGCCGCCGGGCAGCTCGCCGCCCACCAGCGTGTCGCGCGCGTGCAGCATGCCCATGGAGCACAGCACGTCCGCGATGCGCGCGGCGGCCTGCTCGTGGGACTGCGAGGTCGCGCGTTGTTGCCGCGGGGTGAGTGAGAAGGCATGATTGGGGGGTCGACTGCCTTTCTTGGGGAAGGCTGCCTGCTGCACATGCCAGTGCTTGCAAGGCAAAAGCTGGTTGGTAAAAGAACCGCCGAGCCAGAAAGCCATGGTGGGGTGAGCAAGCTGAGGACCAGCCTGGGCGCACAACATCAGTTGGCACACGGAGCCTGTGGCACCCCCCCCAACAAGCGAGCGCACGTTGTGGTCGCGCGGCAGCTTGAGCGCCGCGTGCAGCGCGCACGTCTCCTGGACGGTCATGGCCGGCATGAAGTTGTCCTCCTGGGGAACGTAGGAGATGCGCCGCACAAAGTCGGACGTGCGGGGCGCGCCGTTGACGCAGACGCGGCCCGTGAGGCGGCCGACGGTCTTGCGGGCCGCCAGGATGTCCAGGAGGGTGGACTTGCCTTTGGGGTTGGTGGGCGGCGCGGTGGGCGGCGTTGGGGGTTGGCAAGCAGCGCATGGGGCGGGGTTTGCGAGCCCCAAGATGGTGCAGGGGTCACGGGCTGCAGGGGCACGCGCAAACCGCAGAGGCGGCGGCTGCGGCTGGCAGTTCGATGCGCGGTGGGGTTGATCCGCCGCCGCATGCGGCCAAAGCGCGCGCAGCGCAGCGCACCGGCTCCGCTGGGTCCCATGAGCGCCAGCAGCTCAAAGGGATTGGCTGCGCCGCTGACGTCCTGCAGCACCCTCTTAATGCCCACTGGCGTGCTGTAGGCGCAGCCCACGTCCTCCCAAGAGAGCAGGAGCGGGTTGCGCACGCGTGACACCTCCAGCTGCGTGCGCCACAGGTCGGGCGTGATGCCCCGCATGGGCGACGCCGGCTGCTGCAGCGGCACATGGACTGCGGCGGGGAGGGCGGCGCCAGGTTTGCCGTCCGTGCATGCAGCGGGAGGGGTGCGCTGCTGCCGCTGCGCAGCGTGCGCGCCGCGCCGGGCCGTGGGCCCTGTGGCGCGCCCGCCGCGCCCACAAACCGCACCTCCGAAGTATGAAAGGGCCTTCGCCTTCATACGGCTCCATCGGTCGGGGGAAAGCGTCTTGATTGCCTTCAGGATGAAGCCCACCGCGTACAGGTGCGCGAGGCACAAGCAGGGCACCCACAACGCGGCTCCAGCCTGATGTAGAGGCTCCGGTAGCCTCGCCATGGCGGGCTGCCCCGGGCCCCGGGGCCACGCCGCGGGTCGGTTGTGAAAAAACCGGCCGCAGGCGGCAATCGCCCTGGCGATCAGGCGGCGTTAACCAATAACGTTAATCGTAACTGGAGCTTTCAAGTGGCCGTCGGGCAATTGCGCCCGCCCAGCTGGCTTCTCGGGAGGCTGTGGGTTGGTGCGCGCTGGCGGCTGGCTGTGGAGTGCAGCAGGCAGCAGCCGCTGCACCATGCCCGGCCCATGCATCGACCCACTGTCAAGAACTCAATTTACATCCCACGAATCAATTGGAAGGATATGCGCTGGGTTTGCCCTGGTCCATGGAGATTGGAGGCAGCAGCGGCCCCAGCGCACGTTGGCGCAGATGGGGGCGCGTGGCAGTCTGGATGGTCGTGACCCCGCGAATCAAACAACCAATCGTTCTAAGCATTAAGCAAGCAGAAGCGATTATCAATACCTTCAATCATCGATCTGTTAAACGTTCGCCGGTTGGGGCTGTAAAAGCCAGGCAAAACCAGGTCCGAAGGTAAGATAAACGGCATGGCGGTTAACGGCTGAACGGTGGTGCCATGGCGGTTAAACGGCAAACGCTGCAGCTAAGTCTGCGTTTATCACCAGGAAAACCGTCGAAGAACCGTCGCATCAAAACGGCATGGCGCGCTTGAACGCCTGGCCCGCTGCGTCAATGATCACCTCTCCTGCCGGCAGCGGCGCGAGGCTGGGGCCCCCCGCCTGCTGCTGGCTCCAGGGTTGCGGCGAGCCGGGCAGCTGAAGGGTCGTCATTGTCTTGCCGGCCGGCACAAAGCCGTTTTCCTCGGCCCAGGACCATGCCTCCTTCTGGCCGAGGTCGAAAATGGCCTGCCGCTCGGAGGGGTCCTGTTTTGGGGCGCGGTGTGCGTGGTGGGCCATTGGTGGGCAAGGGGGGCTGCATTCTTTGTGGGCTCGCAGCGCAGACTTGCAGCGCCGGCGGCACGCCGTGCTTTAGCGGCTCCCTACGGCGGTGCTTCAGCGATCCAAGCCCTAAACCGCACGGCCCCTCCCCGCCCTCTCTCACCGGTGCCGAGATGAGCCGGCTCGCCCAAATGAGTTCCGTCGTGGGCAGCGGGTGGCGCCGCCCCGGGAACACGTCCGCCTCGCCCTCCCCCGGCGTCACCATCTGCTGCAGCACCTCCACCACTGGCTTGGTCCAGGCCGGGTCCGTCGCGACCGCGCCGGGATCGGACGCGAACGCGGCCGCGGTGGACGCCACCTTGTAAGGCAAATTGGGCAGCGCGCCGGCCAAGGCGCCGGCGGCGTAGACCTTGTTCCCCGCGGGGGCCCCCAGCCCGAGGCCGTTGACCAGCAGCTCGCCCAGCCGCATGTGGCCCGGGAAGCTGCTGATGCGGAGGCAGTTGGTGATGCCCGGGGGGCAGGGCAGGAAGCCCTGGCCGTTGCCGTTGAAGCCGCCGTCGTAAACCTCCTCGCCGCGGAAGCTGCGGGGGAGGGGGGGCGGCGGTGGGTATCGTGTTGGCGCGTGCATCGGGAGGGCAGGCGGCCAGTGCCGACAGCGGCTGGCAGCACACAGGTTGAAGCGCGCCAACGCATCGGCGTGGTTGGCGGCCGGCCGGCCGGTGCAGCAGCCACAGCAAAGGCAGCGCGTGCGCAGGGCAGCGCGCGCGCCCAGAACACCCACGTCGTCACGACCCGGGGGCCCGCCCAGTAGGGAATGTAGCAGGACGCCACCCCCGCGTCTATGAGGTCCTGTCGCCCGCTGAACTCGTTGACCAGCCGCGTCTGGGGGCCGGCGCCGCCTCGCGCGGGGATGGTGAGCGCGACGTAGGCGTTGCGCTTTGGGGTGGTCCAGGGCGGCAGCACGCGCTCCGCCAGGCCGCGGAAGCCGGACTGGAATATGTTTTGGGGCGCGGGGAGGGTGATGCGTGTTTTCAGGGTTTGCGGCTTTGATGGCGAGGCGCGGGCAGGGCGCAAGGCAGGCGCGAGGCCGCGAGCGGTCCGCCTCTTGCACGCCGTTTTTGCCGCACGCGCAAGCCTTAAGTCAGGGCGCCTGCTGCTGACGGTGGCACCTGGCTTCCTCTCTGCCTCTGACTTCACTCCAGCTCACCTCAAGCGTGCCGAAGCACTGGCCGTTGCTGCGGCAGTAGTCTGAAAGGGCGTTGGTTTCCTGGATCATGGTATCCAAGGGGACCAGCCCGCTGGTGGTGCTGCGTTCCATTCGGCATTTCGGGGGTGTGGTTCAATGGAATGCGCGCGGCACAGGCCGCCAATCCGAGTGCTGGCTTGCAAACAGGGCATGCGCGACTGAAGCGCCGTGGCACGCCGCCGGTGCGGAAACGCGCTCGCGCGCGCGCGCGCGCGCACTCACAAAAGCGTGAGCGAGCCCGCCGACGCCCCCGCCATGGGCATGTCCGGTTTGATGACCCCCAGCTGGCGCTGCAGCACGTCCACCACGCCAAAGTAAAAGTAGATCAGGAAGCCGGCGCCGCTGCAAGGAAAGGGTGGGGGAAGGGGCAAGGTCAGGGCGGGCTGGAGGCGCGGGTTTCTGCCAGCCGCTGGGCAGTCGGCGTCGGGGCGCGGGTGCCTAGGCGGCGCACAAACCTGAAACCTGCTCCCAGCGTGCCGGCCTGGGCAGCTGCGAGGGCGGACGACATAGCTGCTGCTGCTATTCCTGCTGCCGCGGCCTGTCGGCAGGCTTCGCTGCGCAGTGCTGCCGCTGCCGCCGCCGCCGCCGCCGCTGCGCTGACGCTGCCGCCGCCGCCTCGATCGTCGCCTGATTGTCGAATAAGCAGATTGAACTAGTCAGCTATGGCCTGCAGACCGACTGGGCTCGTCGCGGTCGTCTAGAGCTGTGCGCGGCGGATACGAAAGGGGTTTCGGCCTTGTGGGGCCCGTCCCAGCGCGCACACGGCCTTTCTTGTGTTTATGAGTATTCGCTGATCGATTCCCGATCGTGTTATTTCGCCCCGCGCGCCGGGCGAATTGGTGTGCCGTGGCCAAAAAACTCCACGCTCGCCCATTGAAGCCTCCGCCCCGAAACCGCCCCAGGCGGCCCCTGAGCCGCCGTAATCGCCCCCGATCGACTCTCCACAGCGCAATTTGTCACTTCATTTCGGCTCATTGCCCGGCACGCCGCAGGCTCGTCGCAACCCGCAGCGGCCGCCGCCGCGCCCCATGGCTGCAAGTCACGTGCCCCCCCTGCCCACGCCAATCACGAGGCAGCACGAGGTCACGCCGTGAATGTTTCCAGGGTTTACAAAGCGCTTGCTGGCACGGGTTCTCTTTCACCCGCTTGTCGCAGGGTGGGTGTTGGGCGCTGTGGCGCACTGGCGCTGCAAACGTCTGCTCATCAGACAATGCCATGGGGGAGGGATGTAGGCAAGTGTGGTCAGTGCCAGTAGTGCGTGTGGGGGGAGAAAGGGCTTCCGCATGCGTCGTCATTGACGCGCTTGGGTGGCCAGTTCGAACAAGTAAGCTCCCAGGCGGCTCCAAAGAGGGAGAGGGAGAGGGAGAGGGGTCCCAGCAGGGGCCCAGAACGGGCGGCGGTCCGGTTCATGCGTCTTTGTGGCCCGCGGCAGCAGGCAAACCAAAAGCAACCGCGAAAACATGAGAACCAGAGCACACCGAAGTCTCGGCAGCAAACTGAATTTCCAACGGCCCTTCTGCGGGTGTTGGATGTCGGCGTCCAACACGCCAGCGGGTGCGGGCGCGGCGGCGCAGGCGCGCCGCCGCAGGCGCCGCGTCTGGCGGTGCGGCTGCAAGTCAGGTTTGGCAAGCGAGCAGAGGAGGGGAGATGGGGCCAACAGCGGGCGGAATCGCCGGCCGCCGGCCGTGTACGCACCTACTGCCGTCGGGCGGCGTGGCCAATGCGGGCGCCGTGAGAAAGGCACCATATGGAACGAATGGCTGCCGCGACCGCTGCTGGGCGGCGCCAGCAGCGGCGCTGCAATATAAAGGGTATGCAGGGGCATGGCCCTGCCTTTGGGTTCTTCACTTCCTGAGGAGCAGACGGTGCCCGTTGAATGCCTTGGCACCTGCCTCGATCACTGCCGAAACCGCCGGCAGCGGCGCGAGGCTCGGCGCGGCGGCGCTGGAGCTGGACGGGGCTCCAAACGCCAGCGTCTTGCCGGCCGGCACAAAGCCGTTTTCCTCGGCCCAGGACCAGGCCTCCTTCTGGCCCAGCTCGAAAATGGCCTTGTTTTGGGCGGGTTCCTGTTTTTTGGGGTGGTTTGAAAGCAGTTGGAGGTGGTGAGTTGGTGTAAGTGCGAGGCATGGCGCGGGCACGCAAAGAGCTGCCGCAGAAACGCAATCCCGGCCCGCTTCTACACCTCTCAATTCCTTTCCGCCTGCTCACCGCCGCGGACGCCAGCCAGCTCGCCCAAATGAAATCCGTCGTGGGCAGCGGGTGGCGCCGCCCCGGGAAAACGTCCGCCTCGCCCTCCCCCGGCGTCACCAGCTGCTGCATGGCGCTGAGGAACGCGCCGGCCGCGGCGGTGTCGTCCTGGAGGGCGCCATTGTTGGCGGCGTAGGTGGTCGCCATCGAGATGGTCGCCCCGGCCGCGTTTGGCAGCGCCGTCGCGGCGATTGCGGCGGCGCGGATCGTGTCGGCCTTTTGGTCGAGGCGCAGGGGGCTCCTGAGCAGCTCCCCGAGCCGCAGCCCTGCGGGCATGCTGCTCACGCGCACGCAGTGCGCCACGCCCGGCGGGCAGGGCAGCCAGCCCTGGCCGTTGCCGTTGAAGCTCCCATCATAAACCTGCTCGCCGCGGAAGCTGCGGGGCGCGGCGGGTTTGGTGTTTGCGGGCGCGTGCGTCGGAGGGCGTGAACAGAGGGGTGCGCCACGCGTGGGCAGGGCGGCGCGGCGGCCGTGAGCGGGGAGCGAGCGGCCGACGGTGCCAGGCCCTGACCCAAGCCCTAAACCCCGACGGCCCTCACGATGTGGTTAGGCGCGACCCTGCAAAGTAGGGAATGTAGCAGGACGCCACCCCCGCGTCTATGAGGTCCTGCCGCCCGCTGAAGTTGGTGACCAGCCGCGTCTGGGGGCCGGCGCCGCCGCGCGCGGGGATGGTGACGGCCACGTGGGCGTTTCTGTCCAGGGGGATGCTCGCTGGGAGCACGTGCTCGGCCAGGCTGCGGATTCGGCCCTGCGGAGCGCGTGTTTGTGCGTTGTTGGTGCGTCTGTGCGCGCGTGCGTGCCCTGAAGCGCGGGCTGCGAGGCACGGTGTGGTCAGCCAACACTGGCCGCGCAGGGCGGTGAGCGCGCCGGTGCCTGGCCCGAGAGCGGCGGCGGCCGCGCGCACCTCCAGCGTTCCCATGCATGCGCCGTTGCCCCTGCAGTAGGCTGCCAGCCCGTCGGTCTCGTGTATCATCGCATCGAGGGGCACGATGCCCGTGGTGGTGCTGCGGGATTGGAAAAGTGGGTGACAGCGGTGAGCAAAGTGGCCGTGGCTTGAGAGCAACCGTCACATCTGCGATCGCTCTTGGGGTTCAGGGTTTTGTCGTCAACCAGCCAGCCGCTCAAGTTGCAGGGGCAGCTGGGATGCCACAAAACGCAGCTGCCGGTGCGCGCTGCAAGGAGCATTTGCGCAGCGCGGGCGCCCCGCGGGACTCACAGCAGTATCAGCGCGCCAGACGACGCCCCCGCCATCGGCATGTCCGGTTTGATGACCCCCAGCTGGCGCTGCAGCACGTCCACCACGCCAAAGTAAAAGTAAATCAGGAAGCCGGCGCCGCTGCAGAAGGGGGCAGGGGCGGAGGTTTGCATGCATGGGCCGGCATGCCAGGGTCGGCAACTCGGCATGCGAGGGTCAGAGGCCTGCATGCAGGTGGGCACAGGCAGGGCCGCCGCACGCCAGCGCGTGCGCGCGGCCGCGTTTGCAAACAGCGTCTTGCGCCCACCTGAACCCAACGCCGAGGTTGCCCGCCTGGGCAGCTGCCAGCGCCGACATGACTCGAGGCGGAGTGGTGGCACGGGGCCGCAGGCGGCGGCGCGCCTCTCGGTTGCACAGCAACCCCCTCCCCGGCAGCGCCTTGGCAGCGAGGGCAAGGCTGCGCCGCGAAGATCCGAGTTGTTCAGGTGTTTCGTGTGCCTCAGGACCCTGTGCCAACCCGGGTCTCTGCTCCTGCGCGCGCCGGAGGACGAGTTGAGATTGCGCAGGGCGCGGTCGCCAAGTTCGTTGAACGAACGAGCTGGCCTAAAAAGCAGCCTGGGCGTCAAAAGGAACAACCGCAACCCAAAAGCTACGGGGTGGACAGCAACGGGGGCCAGAACGTCGCCAACCACTTGCCTGCAGCTGCCCTGCAGCGAGAGCTCAGTAATCCTCGCATCACCGTCCGGAACGCTTGGGTAAACTCCCTCGAACCCTCCCATTGAATCCTTGCTTGAGTTGAGCTCGGTATGGTGCACCCTGCAAGCAAGGCTGGGGGGCGACAGAACCCACTACGGTACTGGCAAAGTATCTTCTCGCTCTCGCAGCCAAGGCAAACCTTGCCACGGCTCACAGCAGCCTACACAGTTTACAACCCCCTGGCAAACCGCATCACATCTCAGCGGGGGCGAGGGTGGGCATGCACGATTTTATTAGGGCGGCTGGCGTGCGCCCGCATCGCCCGCCTGTCACAGTGCTGTGCGCGAGCCGCGCAGATAGCGCGCCTCTCGGCGCTGCAAGAGTCATGCCATGCGTGGTTTTTAGTTGTTTCAGTCAAGCGCAGCAGTTGGGGTCAGCTGCAATCGCTTTCCAGCATCAGGATTCCTGCTGGACGGGTCACATGAGCTTTGAGCAACTCGGCTTTGAAGGGCGCTGAGCACAGGCACGGCCGCAAATGTGGCCTCGGCGCGTGGTGAGCGCTTGTTTGGTTGTGCAATTCTTCACAGCTGTTATTTGTCTCTCACTTTATTTTTTAAGGCTGCATCGGCGCAGCTGCGTGCCGGGTGGCGGCCTCAACGGCCCTGCTGGCGGCCGCGGCACCAGCCCCCAGGGCTGCAGCCGCCACACGCTCCTTGCCGGCAGCAGCGATGGCTGCGGCAGCGAGGCCCTGCGCTCCCTCTCCGGCGCCCGCCGCCGGGGCAGCAGCCACCTGGCCCTGTTGCTGCAGCCCCGCCGCCACCGGCTACGGCTGTGGCCCCGGCGCCGGCGCCCGCAGCTGCCGCGGCGCCTGCTGCTGCCCCGCCAGTCCTGCGCGGATGAAACCGGCCTCCTCGGCCCAAGAGCGCGCCTCGGCCTGGCCGAGTCGGTACATCATCTCGATCTGTTCGGGCGTCTGCGTTTTTTGGGTTTGGGTAAGGGGCGGGACAACCCTTGAGCTCTCTGTGCTGGCAGCACGCCGGCGGCCGGCCGTGCTGCGGCACGGTCGAAAGCGCGCGCGCGTGCGCTGGGGTGGCGTTCCTGGCCACGGCGCCGGCAGCAAACACAGAGCAGCAGGCCAGCGCACCGCGGGCACACCGCGGGCTGCGGCGCGAGCGCGCTGCCGGGGCTCAGCGCTCACCCCTGGTTGCATCATGAAAGAACTCCAAACGGCGTGCGAAACCGGCAGCGGGTGCCTGCGGCCGGGGAAGATGTCGGCCCCGCCTTCATCCGGCGCCCGCAACGACGCGAGGTCCTCGAAAAAGCGGGCGGCCTGCGCCGCCTCGGACCGCACCGCCCCGCGGTCCGAGGCGCGGAACGAGCGCCGCATCTCCGCGAGCCGCGCGCGCAGGTCGGCGCCGCCGAGCACGTTGCGCGCGATGGAGGCGCCGCGCGCGCGGTCCGAGGGGCGGCCGAACGCGAGGCGCCCAAACATGGAGCCAAACATCTCGCAGGCCGGCAGCGAGGAGACGCGGAGGCAGTAGGACACGCCGGGCGGGCACGGCAGGAAGCCGGGGCCGCTGCCGGCAAAGGAGCCGTCGTACGCCGCTTTGCCGCGGAAGCTGCCGCCGTGGCAGCGGGGTGAGCGGGTGGTTGGCTTGGTGAGTGGGTGGCTTGGTGAGTGGGCCGGGGCCGGCGCGGCATTGGGCCCCCGCTTTCGGCCGCTCGCTGGCGCAGTGTGGCAGGGGGCCGCGGCAAAGCGGCAGGCGGCACGCGGAGCGCGCGTCCCGCCCCGCCAGAGGCGAGGCGGCCTCACCTGGTGGACAGCGCGGCGCCGGCGTAGTAAGGGATGTAAATGGAGGCCTCCAGCGCCTCCCTCAGGTCGTCCCGCCCCGTGAAGTTCCCGACCAGCGCCTGCTGCACGGGGCCACCCGAGGGCGAGGGGTATGTGACCGCGACGTGCAGCCGGCCGTGCTTGTTGGCGCGGTCGGCGGCGTCGCGGGGCAGCAGGCGCTGCGCGGCGCGGCGGACCTCGGCCTGTCGGGCGTTTTGGGGGGAGCGGTGCGCGCGTGTTTGGCGCCGCGGCTGTCGGGGCGCTGTGGGGGCGTCGGGGCGTCGGGGCTCAAGGCTGGGCAAGGGGCGGGGGCTGCTGCTGCCCCGCCCGCGCCCGCGCAAACAAGCACGGCCCCACCTGCAGGGTGCCGTAGCAGTTGCCGTGTTTCAGGCAGTACGCGGAGAGGCGGGACGCCTCCTCCCGCATCATCTGCAAGGATATCTGGTCAGAGGCGGTCCTGGGAGATGCGGGGGGCGGGGGGGGGGGAATTCAGACGGCTGCGGCGGTCTTGCGGCGTGGGGTTGCGCGAGCGCCGAAGGGCGGCACGCGCGCTTGCCTGTGCAACCCCCTCCACCCCACCGGCGGCGCAGCCAAAGCAGCCCGCGCTATTCAGATGCCGCCGCGCGGCTCACATGATCGCGAGCGCTCCGGACGAGGCGCCCGCCATTGGCATGGACGGCTGCAGCACGCCTTGGCGCTGCAGCACGTCGATGACCCCCAGGAAAAAGGGGATCAGAAAGCCGGCACCGCTGCAAGGAGCGAGTGTGGCAGGGTAGGGTTATGCAGAGGAGGGCAGGAGGCCAGGTGCGGCGCGAGAAAGACACACGCAATAGCACGCTTGCTGTGGCGCACCACCCACTGCCGCGCGTCCGGCCCGACAAAAAACCCACCTGAAACCGACGCCCATCGTCCCCGCCTGGCCGGCATCAAACGCGGCTGTCACAGGCAACGCCATGGCGGCAGCGGCCGCCTGCGCAGCGGCGGCGGGCGGCAGGGGGGGACGGCGGCAGGGAGGATGACGCCCAGCGCCGCCACTTGGCGGCGGCGGCGGCGGCTGACACGCGCGCCCCGGTCGCAGCACGCGGGGTACCCGCTGCGTCCAAACTATCTTAATCGCCGAATCAAATCGCCTGTGGCTTGCTGGCGGCCGCCGGGGCTGAATCTCAAAAACTCTGCCCCACACGGACTGGCCCAGGAACCCTCCATCCAGCAAAACCGCCTCCGCACCCACCTCAAAAGCCCCGAAATGCTTGAGTAAGCCTTCGCGGCCACGTTTTCGGGCGGCAGCCCTTTTTGGCGCGGTGTACGCCCGCGCGGTTTGCTGGGCCGAGCCGCCCAGCAATGGCGCGCCTCTTGGGCCCCCTTCCTTCTGCTTATACGAACGAAGCGCCTCTAATAGGGCGCCCTTCTTTTCCAGGGCTTACAACAAGTTGTCTGCTCAGTGCTGCGTTGGCAGGTGGACCGTCGGTGCTTCAATTTCAAACGCGGGTCGCCATGCCCAGGCCATGCCTCCCCCCACGTCCCTCCCCGACGCATATATCGTTGCCACAGCCCCGCAAGCGTCAACCTAGCAGGCCAAGCCAGGCAGTGTTTGGCGCCCAGCCCGCGGACTCGCTCAAAGCGCAGCACAATGAGCGCCGAGCTCACCGCAGGGGCTCTGGCAGCGGCCCGCAATGGCGATACCAAGTCCCTCATCACGCTGCGGGTGAGCGGAGCGGGCTGCGGGCGATCGGCAGGCCGGCGGGGCACGCAACAAGTCGAGTTGCTCAGAACGCGCGCCAGATCGCCACAATGCCCCCCTTTTCGCGCCCCTCCCGCCCTCAAGATCAGCGAGCTGAAGCAGAACGCGGCCGCCAAGTGGGTGTTCAAGGCCATGGACGGCTCCGGCGGCGTCATGGAGGGCGTGCTCGCGTCGCAGGTGGCGCGGGCGCTCGCCGCCGGCGAGCTGCCGCTGCGCGAGGGCGACGTCGTGCGCGTCTCCAACTACAGCTGCATGCAGTTCGACAGCGCCCACAAGCTCGTTGTCAACGCGCTGGAGGTGGCGGCCAGCGACAGCGGCGCGGCGCGCGACCAGGCGGCGCCCGGCGCGCCGGCCTCGGCCGCGCCCGGCACGCCCGGCGCGGCGCGCACGCCGGCCAGCAAGCCGGCGATGAACACCCCCGGGCCGACGCCCTCGCCCTCGGAGCAGTAGGTCTTGGGGGCCGGTCCTGTTGTGGGAAAGGGGCGGGGGTGCGGGCGCGCGCGCCGCCGCGCCGCCTGCAGCGGCGGTTGGTGGCTTGGTGCTTCGGTCCGCGCCAGCCTTGTGAGACTGAACCGCCGCACCACACGAGTTGCCTGCCCACCCGCTATCGCCCACCCCTCCCCCTGCCCCCTCCAGTGAGCGCCGCACGCCCATGCCGCTGCCGCTCAGCCCCGTCCGCGGCGGCCCCGCCGCCGCCGCCGCCGCGCCGCCCGCGCCGTCCCCCGCCGCCGCGCCCATCGCCGTCCGTGAGACGCGCGCCAACGTGCAGCCCATCGCGGCGCTCAACCCCTACGACACCCAGTGGACCATCAAGGCCAAGGTCGTGAGGAAGCTGCCGCTGCGCTCCTTCAGCGGCCGCGGCGGCCAGCAGCAGCGCACCTTTTCGGTTGAGCTGGCGGATGCTCAGGGCGGCCAGATCGCGGCGACGCTGTGGCGGGAGGCCGTGGACAAGTGAGCGGGGTGGGGGGTTGGGGGTGGGGAGGGCGGCAGGGCAGCGGCTGTCAGCGGTCAGCGCAGCAAGCCGTGGAACTGGGGGACGCTCAGTGGGAGCTGTGGGAAGGGCTGTGAGCGGGTGCGCCCCGCCTGCTGTCGACTCATAGAGTCGGCCAATGGCGAGGGGTGCGTGCCCCACAGGCACGTGCCCCCGCCACCAACCCAACCCGGCCAGCCATCAGCAAAGCTTTAACGCTTGACAACAACCACCAACGCAGGTACTATGACTCCATGTCTGAGGGCAAGGTCTACTACTTCAGCAAATTCAACGTCAAGGTGGGGCTTTGGCTTTGGGTTTTGGGTTTTGGGGTCATGCTTTTGGGGCTTTGGGGGTTGGGGTTTGGGGCTTGAGCAAGCGGCCCGCCCGCCAGGCTTGCCGCACAACCCCCAACGGGCCCCAACCACCGCTTGCCTGCAGCCGTGCGGCCCCGTCGAAAATGGCCACACACACGCACACGCGCCCGCCACAACACCCCGCCCCGTACCGCAGGTGGCCAACAAGCAGTACGCCACGCTGCGCAATGACTACGAGATCCACGCGGACGGCCGCACCGAGGTGGAGGAAGCTGCCGACCAGGGGGGCATCGATGTGTCGGTGGCCGCCGACATCGTCCCCCTCGACCGCCTGCCCGCCTACATCGGCCGCAAGGTGGGGTTGGTGGGGGGTGGTTTTGCGTTGCTTTGCTTCTCGAAAAGCTGGCGGCGCCAGGGCTGGCAGGCATTGCTGAACGCGCATACAGCCGCAAGCGTCCGTCGAGCTTGTCCACACACCCTTGCCCACAACACAAGCACACCCTTCAAGCCACCATCCCAAACGTTCTTAACCCCCTCTTCAAAACAACTCAACAGACCAACGTGGACGTGCTGGGTGTGGTGCTGGCGCTGGGCCCCCCCGGCACCGTCAAGCGGCGCGCGGACAACAGCGAGCTGCCGCGGCGGTGGGTCCGGCCCTGAGGAGTTGCTTTGACCGGGGCCGGGCTTTGGGCCTGTGGCCCCCTTGCACCCCCTTGCACCCTGGCGCGGCGCCTCGTCAGCATTTGCCACCCGCCATCACCCGACCCCCGAAGCGGCGCGCCGCCGCGCAAACGCAACGCTGCCAACCCGCCCCTCCCCGCCCCTCCCCGCCCCCCCTTCCCGCCCCTGCCCCGCGCGCGCAGCGACGTCACCATCGGCGACACCAGCGGCCGCAGCGTGGTGCTGACTCTTTGGAACGACAACGCGCACTCCCCGCTGCTGGAGGGGGCCGAGGGGCAGTGCCTGCAGGTCACCTCGGTGCGGGTGGGGGACTTCAACGGATGCAGCGCCAGCAGCGGCATGCGCAGCACGCTGACGCTCAACCCGGAGACCAAAGGTGGGTTGGGTTGGGGTTCGGAGGACGGTTTTAGGGGGCGTAGCGGCTGGGAAGGGTGCGGGAGAAGCCAGCCGATGCAAGCACACACCGCCCTGTAGCCTCCAGCAACAACCCCCCGCAGCCCCCAGCAACCCCCCCCCCACCCGCGCATTGAAACCGCACCGCAGAGGGCAAGGAGCTGCGCGATTGGTACGCCGCCGACGGCGCCTCGGCGTCCTTCACGCCGCTGGGGCAGGCCGCCGCGGCGGGCGGCGAGGGGGGGCGGCGCAACAAGATCGGGTTCCTTTCGGACGTGGTGGTGCGTGTCGGGGCTGGCTTCGATTTGAGGGGCGGGGGCAGGGCGGCTGAGCCCTTGGGGAGGGGTGCTTTTGGGGGGGGGCCTTTGAGGGGGGCCTTTGGGGGGGAGCAAGGCGGCTGGGCCCTCGCCTCGAGGGGTGGAGGGGCCGAGGGGCGGCGCGGGCGCTGCGCCTGTGCCGGCTGGTGGCGCCCCGGTCGGCGCCTCCCCCACCCTTCGCTGGATGGATGCCGCTCTCCCGCCTCAACCATCCCACCCACCCGCTGCCAAACACCAATCACCCCTCCCCAACAACAGGATCTCCCCTCGCAACCCAAAACCCCCACCCCCCCCCCAAAAAAACCACCCCCCTCCGTCCCCCAAAGGTGGAGGGCCCCGACCTGCCGGCCCCGGACGCCAAGGCCACCTACGCCACCCTCCACGCCACCGTCGTGGCCATAAACCCGGACCAGGTGGGGGCTGGGGGCCAGTTTTGACCGGGGGTTGACCGCGCTTGCGGCATTCGGCCAGGGTTGGACCGCGGTGGTTTTTCGTCGGCCGCCGAGGCGTGGTGATTTCGCTTGTTGACACCTGCACACACACACACACAACACAACGCACCCACACGCATCAAACGCAAAGCTCGCCCATGAAACGTCACACTCATACCCGAACCTCCCCTTCCCCCCCAACCCAAACCAAACACCCCCCACCCACCCCCCCCAAGACCATGTACTACCTGGCCAACCCCACCAGCGGCAAGAAGGTGGTGGAGCAGGAGGGCCGCTACTGGAGCGAGAGCGAGGGCAAGTGAGTGGGCAAGAGCGGGGGGCCGGGCGGGGCCGGTATCATTGTGTGGGAAATGGGGGGTGTGGACTGGGGTTGGGGGTGGATGGGGGTCGGGGTTTGCGGGCCCCCTGTGTGGCCATATTGGCAAGCGCCAGGTGCACGACTGCACGCTCAGGGCGCATCAGACGGGAACAGCGCTGATTGCAGGCCCCTACTCCCACCAAATCCAAGCGAATCAGCCCCAAACTCACCTCGCCCGTCCAAACCCCCACACCACCACCACACTCACCCCACCCACCCCAAAACCCACCCAAAAACCCACCCAAAAACCCACCCAAAAGCCCACCCCAAAACCCACCCAAAAACCCACCCAACCCCCCCCCCCAGGTTTGTGGACTCTGCGGAGCACCGCTACGTGCTGAGCGCCAAGGTGGCGGACGCCAGCGGGGAGGCCTACGTCAACCTCTTCAACAAGGAGGCGAGGGACCACGGCGCCGTTTGAGCCCTTTTCGGCCTTTTTATGCCTCTGCAGTCTCTGGTCGCCAGTACAGCCGAGTTGGTCGTTTCCCTCCAGACACACTCTCTACACACACGCTCTCCACTCACTACGCACCCAACGCCCCCCCCCCTCGAACCGCAGGCCCAGCTGGTGATGGGAGCCTCCGCCGACGACGTCGCCGCGCTGCGCGCCGGCGGCGACGAGGGGGACGCCCGCTACCGCGCCGCGCTGAAGGCGGCGCGCTGGCAGACGTACGTGCTCAACGTGCAGGTGGGCGCGGCGCTCTGGGGGCTGGGCGCCCCCGTTTGCGTTGGGGTGCGCGCGGCGTGGGGGCGCCCCCGTCTGCCGGTTTGGGTGCGCCGCGCCGAACGCGTGCGGTTGCAAGCGGCGAGCTGCCTTGGGGCCTGGCGCCCGCACCCGCAGTGTGTCACCCCCACCCCCCAATCCCATGCTCATCCCCCCCCCCCCCCCCCCCCCCCCCCCCCCCCCCCCCCAACAACTCTCCCCCTCCCAGGCCCGCAGCCGCGAGTACCAGGGGGAGCGGCGCATGCGCTACACGGTCATGCAGGTGGGGGGCGGTTTGGGGGGGCGCAAGGGGTTTGACGGCCGCCCGGCAGCTTCTTTTGGGAGTGGGGTGGGTGCAAGGGGGCTGACAGGCGCCCGGCAGCTTCTTTCAAACACAGGGGCGCCCGGCCCTCAACGGGCCAAGCTCGGGCTTGGGTTTTCAAACCCCGGCTTGTTGGCTCGTCTTGCACGCGAACCCAATCCTGACCCAGTCCTGACCATAGCCCGTCTCCACCTCAAAGAATCATCTTCAACTAAATGAAACATCCCCAATCGCCAAAAAACAATCCCACCACAAAGGCCTACCCCCTGGACTATGCGACCGAGAGCCAGCGGCTGCTCGCGGCCATCACCGGCCAGAGCTGAGGCGCGGCCCCGGAACCGCCGCGCGGCGGTTTCCCCAACGGCGGGGCCTGCGGGGGCGCGAGCCCGCGAGCCCCGGGGGCCTGAAGGGGCTGGGGGAGCGGCTGGCGGCCTCCAGGCCCAAACTGCCCCCTTTTGTGCTGACCCTCCGTGCCCTTGTCTCCCCTGCAGCCCCCCCCCCACCGCTCGCCCCTGCACCGCTGCCGCCGCCATCGCTGCCGCCGCTTTGCTTGCCGGGCGAGCGGCGTTCGTTTTGCGGCGTGCCCCCGCGCCCGCCCGTTTTCTGGACTTTTTTTTCGTCGCTGTAACATGGAGCGGCTTTCAAGCGGCTTTGAGGGGGTGGGGACTTGGGAGACAAGGCGGCAGCCGGTGGAGCACTGAGAGCGGCGTTGGGACGCTTTTGTATGGGCAGTGGGGCAAAATATCGTAATCAGGGCACCAAAAATGGGGGGAGGTGAAACCCTAGAGGTTGGGAGAGTTATTGATGGGCCCCGTTGCTTGCAACGGGGGCTCGGCTGGGCCGGGTTGCGGCGCTGCTGCTGCCGCTGGCCTTGCGGGCTGGCTGGGGCCGGCGGGTGAATGCAAGGGGAGGAGAGGGGGTGTGTTGAGGGTGCCGCATAAAAACACAAAGGCATGCGGCGGGAGAGGGGCGGCGCAGGGGGCCCACAGGAGCCCCCGGAAGATGGCGCGTTGGGTAAAGGGGATGGGCGGGGCGGGCGAGGCGGGCGGCGGCTGCGCTCATTCGCCGAAAGAGACCCCCCCCCCCGCCGTCTCCAAAGCTTTGGAAACGGAGCCGCGGCCGCGATGCGCAGATGCGCGGGTGAGCGGGGGGGCTCTGAGGGAGCGGGGCGGCCGCCTTCGAGGCCGCCGCCGCGGCTGCGGCTTTGCCGTTTAGCACTCGCCCTCTGCGCCCGCGAGGGGGTGCGCGCAGGCCGCTTCGCAGCGTTCGCCCGTGGCCGCCAGCGTGACGGAGCTGCGGGGGGAGGGGGGGCGGCGGGGAGCATGAGGGTCGAGGCCGCCTGTCAGCCTGTGCAACGGCGCAGTCCAGGCAGGCGCCTTGGTGGCGCAGCTCAGCTTCCCGCGAAGCAGGCACGAGCCCCCGCCGCCGGTCAAACCCGCAGCAGCAGCCTCACCTCACAACGCTCGTGTAGCTGCCCACAGCCGCCCCCGCCGGCAGCGGCGCCGCCCAGCTGCAGGACAGCGCCCCGCCCGGCGGCAGTGTTGGGAACTCCCCGCCGTCGCTGCTTCCGTCGGCGCCGCCGCACGCCGCCATCGCGCTGAGGTGCTCTGCCGTGTCACTCAGAAGGCGGACGGTCACCAGCTCAATCGCCACGTAGCCCTCGCCGTGGTTCCGCAGCCGCAGGGCGCCGCGCAGCGCCGCGGGCGCGCCGCTGGCGGCGGCCGCCGCCTCTGCGGTAATCGACTGCGACAGCGGGCGGCACTCGGCTGGCTCCTCGGCGGCGCGCACCGACTTGCGCTGCCGGCGCTTGGGCTTGACCGCCGCGGCCGCCACCCCCTGCTGCTGCTGCTGCTGCTGCAGGGGGCCCGCGAGCGAGGTGCCCGCCGCCGCTGCCGGCGCTGCTGCCGCTGCTGATGCAGCTGCGAGAGCCGCCGCGCCGCCGCCTGCCTGGCGCAGCATGCGGCGAGGCCGTACCGCCGCGCCGCCAGCGGGCAACGCCAGCCCCGCCGCCTGCGCCTGCTCTTGCACAGATGCGCCTGTAAATTCCGGAAAGGCCGGTTTAGCGTGTACCAACCGTCGCTGCTGGCAGGTAGAGACGCGTGCAGCGTAGGGCCGGGCGAACGGCGCCGCAAACGGCACGCCTGCGCCCGCAGGCGCGCGCTGCCGATCGTGGGTCCACCTGCCCCCGCCGGTTGCGACGCACCTGAAGCACCCCCGCAAGCCTGAAGCGCAACCGCCACCGCCAGGACCAGGCCCCAAGCGCGCCGCATCGTGGCCGGCGGTTTTATGGAGCCCGCAGGGCGCGGGAACCGCTGTGCCAGGGGAGCTATCGGATAAGAAAACCCCTCATGCGATTAAATATGTGACGCGCAGCTCCGCGGTGCTCCGCTGAGTCGTCGCCGTCAAATGGGCGCGGGGCAGGGCAGGTTGACGAAGGTTTCAAGCGAGGTCGCCGCGACTGTGGGCGTCAGACTTGAGCCTTGGTCCTCTGGGTAAGGTCGTATAAGCGATGCCGCTGCGCCGGTCGCTCGCTCGCCTGTCGTGCGCGAGCGCGGGCCTGTGCCGTGTGCCCGCGGCCCAAACCCACAGCTGCGCCACCGGGCCCTCCTTGCAGACCCTCGCGTCGCGATTGCTGAGACCCCAACGCGTCAGACAGCGCCTTACACGAGCGCAGGCCGCGCTACACTGTATCCCTGCACAGAAAGCAGGTCCCCCTGGGCTGGGTCAAACGCACAAACACGAATGCATCACCCCTTGCCGAAGAAAGACATGATGTTGGTCTGGCCCTTGCCACCCTTGCCAGACCCGCCCTTGCCCTTGGCGCCGCCGCCGCCCGACTTGCCGCCGCCGGGCTTGGCGCCGCCCGCCTTGCCCTTGGCGGGAGACGGCTTTCTCGCCGGCGAGCCGCCGTGCGCCGCGGCCGCGCGCGCGGGCGCAGGCGCCGCCGGCTCCTGGGCCGGCGCCGCGGCGGCGGCCTCCTCCTCCCCCCAAATCTCCTCCCCAGTCGCGGGGTCGAACCGCGGCCCCGCCGCCGCCGCGCGCGGCGCCGGCGGCGGCGCCGCGGGGTGCTCGGCGGCGAGCTGCTGCATCCTCTGGAAGGCCTTGCCAAGGGCGGGGGGCGCAGCCTTTTCGGCTTCCACGCCGCCGTCAGACTCTGGGGACTTCTTGCGCCGCTTCACGGCCTTGCCGCCGCCCTTGCCGCCGCCCTTGGAGCCGTCCCCCTCGGCCTCGCCGTCGCTGGCGGCGCCGCCAAGCGCCTCGAGCACACTGCCCTCGCCATCCTCCTCGCCGCCGGCGCCGTCGCCGCCGCCGCCGCCGCCGCCGCCGCCGCCCTTCTTGCCGCCGGCGGCGCCCTTTCGCTTGGCGCCTGCGCCGCCGCCGCGACCGCCGCCGCGACCGGCGCCGCCGCCGCGGCCCCGCTTCGCCGCCGGCTTGCCGCCGCCCGCCGCCGCCACCTCCTCGCCTCCCGCGTCGGCCATCTCGCGATCGCCGTCCGAGGCGGCCGGCGCCGGCGCCGGCGCCGGCGGCAGCCCGCTGGGCGCCGAGAAGTCGTCGTCGTCGTCATCCGAGGCGAGCGCGGTCGCCGCGGGCGCGGCGCCGCCGGTGCGGGCCCGTTTGGAGGGCGCCAGGGCATCGAGCACGCCCGCCTCGCCGCCCCCCGCGCCGCCGGCGGCGGCGCCGCCGTCGTCGCCGTCGTCGTCGCTGTCCAGGGCGACCGCGCGGCGCCCGCGCGCGCGCTTCGCGGCGCCGACGGGCGCGGCGTCGCCGTCGCTGTCGGCAGGGGCAGCGGGGGCGGGCTTGGCGGCGGCGGGCTTGGCGGCGGCGGGCTTGGCGGCGGCTGGCTTGGCGAGGGCAGGCTTGGCGGGGGAGGGGGCCTTGGGCTCCTCTGTGGCTGCCTTTGCGACCGCGGCGGCCTTCTTGTTGCCGGCCTTGGCCCACATACTCGAAAGGCTGTTCTTCGCCGCCGCGGCCGCCCCCTTGACGCCGCCGGGCTTGGCGGCGCCACCGCTGATCTTGCTCGCCGCCGCCGCAGCCGCCGCGTCCGCCGCCGGCCTGGCCGCCGCCGCCGCCGCCGCTGCGGGCGCGGGCGCCGGGGCCGCTGCTGCGCCGCTGCCGGTGCCGGCGGCCGCCGCCGCGGGGCCGCTGCCGGTGCCGCTGCCGCCGCCGCCGCCGCCGCCGCCGCCGCCGTTCTCCTTCCCCTTGGACTTGTTGCTGTTGGCGCCGCTCGCGGCGGCGGCCGCGGCGGCGGCAGACGCCGCTGCGAGCTTGGAGGCCTCTGGGGCGGATCGAATCCTCGGCTCAAACCTGCAAGGGGAGAGGGATTTGGGAGGTTGAGCAAGGCGGCACCACCGGCAGCGGCCGCCCGTGCCACATCAGCGAGACGCAGGCCCCAGAGCGGCGGGGCGTCCACGACGGCCCGCGGCGCGCCGCCCACCTGACTGCGCTGCAGGTGTTGCGGCTGAAGGGGTCCGAGGTGCCGCCGTCGCGCGGCGCGGTGCCCCTCACGATTGCCTGGTACATCTCCCGCGCCTGCGGTGGGTTTTGTTGGGGGGGCGCATCACGTGCCTGCCAGGCGAGAGAGCTCCCTGACAAACACAAGCGCAGGCAACGGCACAGTGCAGACACATGCACTCCTCCCCCGCACACAAGCAACCGCAAACAAACACAAAAGCACGGCCGCAAACGCACAAGCACACGCGTCCGACCCCAGCCCCGCGCCCCCACCTGCAGGTAGTCCTCGTTGGCCGCAAGGGCCACGTCCCCCGGCTGGTTGGGCATCACGCTGTGCACGTGCATAGACGTCACGGGCTCCAGCTCGGCGCGGCAGGCGGCCAGGTCGGGCGCCTCGACGATGCGCACCTCGTGGGTCGGCGGCGCGCCCGAGGCGGCGGCGGGCTGGGGCGGCGGGGGCGGGGGCGGGTGAGGGTGCAGAGGGGTGTGTTCGCACGGGGACAAGGGGTGCGGCGGATCTGAGTGGGGGCCCGCAGGCAGGCGGGTGTAACGGGTCAGCGAGCGGGGCAGGTGAAAGGAGGGCGTTGAGCGCGCTGTACGTTGGTTTTGGCGCGCACCAAGCCCGCTGCGGGCTCTAGCCGCCTGCGCAGCCGCTCGCACCTTGGTCCAGCCGGACACCACGTAGAGCGTCCGCACCTTCTGCCCCTGGTCCTCCGCAAACTTGAACAGCACCCTGCGGCGCGGCGGCGGGGAGCGCGCTCAGCACGCGCGTCGCGGGGCCGGCGCGCCGAAAGCGCCGCGCGGCGCCGAAAGCGGGCGACGCAGCGGCCCCGTTGCCTCCCCGCGCATCGCTATGGGCACCCACTTCTTTGCATAGTTGGAAGGGATGGCGTACTGGCGCGCCAGCCACTTGTAGGTGACGACCTGCGCGAGGGGGGCGCGCGCGAGCCAAGCTGGTGAGCTGCTGGCACGCGCTGGGCGCCCCGCCAGCGCCTAGGGCTGGCCAGGGAATCGCTTCACACCTTGAGCTCCTCGCCGACCAGGTTTTGCAGCTCCTGGAGCAGCTGATCTGGGGAGAACGCGGGCGCGCCCATGTTGCCCCGCTCCCGCGCCCAGGCGGGCCGATCGCTACGGCGGGGACGACGGGGCGCGATGCGGATTCGTTTCGTGAGGGGCGTGGGGTTTGACGGGCGGTTTACGGCCGGCGTCGGCGCGGGTCAGCAGCTTTGAACGCCGCTCGACACCGAGTGCCCACGCGCCGCTTGGCGGCGAAAGCGGCCCGGGCTGCCCTGCTGAAGTCTGCCCCGTTCTTCCCCTTCGCTCATTGTGATGCTGTGCCAGATGCAGGTTGTGCGGTGAAGCCATTATGCCATTACGGAAAGCCATTTACAGAGTGCCATCCAGGTTCGTTTCGCGGCGCCGCCGTCCAAAACAAAGCGCTGCCTGCAAGCCGCTTGGGAGCACTACTGCAGCGAAGGGGAGCATGAACCGTAAATCATTTGCCAGGCTGAGTGCGTCGGTTGTTTGGGACTGGGGGCCGACCAGCGCGGCAGGGCGGTTGAATTGCGCAAAGCGCTCACGCGGCGCGCCGCCGCTTGCCCCAGTAGTTGTTCCACTGGCCTGCGTAGTAATCCACGCAGCCGGTGACGCCGTACGGCAGCCTGCGGGGGTTTGCCGGGGGGTTGATGTCGGAGCCCGCGGTGCTTTGGGGAGCGCCGCAGCGCGGCGGGCTGCGGCCCCGGTGTTTTCGAGCAGAACAGACAGTAAAGGCCTGCAGCGCACTGCCGCGCAGCGCATGCAGCTCCCATGCACCCAGCCAGCCCATCGTGGCCCAAAGCAGAGGCCGGGAATACAGCGCACCCCCCCCCCCGCCGCCGCCACCCACGTGCACGGCGCCGCCGCCAGCGAGCTGGTCACGGCGCCCGTCGCGGTGGCGCCGTACGCGGTGCCAGGGTTGTCGGCGGCGTAGCGGATGGATGCCTGAGTCATCGACGCCGCGGAGCGCTGCGCCTGCTGGTTCGGTTGGTTGACGGCGAACCCGCGCTGCAGCAGGCGGCGGCCTGCGGGCGACGCGTCGGCGCCGCCGGCCAGCAGCAGGAGGGCCAGCGCGGCAGCCAGGAGACACGAGAGGAGACGCATGGTTGCTTTCGCGGCGCTTCTGGTGCCTGGAGAGCTCCGGAGGGCGAAGGCCGGGGTTGCGAAGGGCCCCCAGTGACTGTGCGGAATACTGCCCAACGCACGGCGAGCATGTATTGCGGGTGAGCGCGTTACGTTTCTTGCACGACTTTACAACTCCGGAAGCCGGCTGCGAGCAACCACACCCGTCCGTCCGCTGGGCGTGTCGCCAGGCGGGCGCACCGCGCGTGCAGCGCCGGCGCAGGCGCAGGCCCCCGCGCACCCACCGCAGACCGGTCAAACCCCCCGTTTCCTGGCCGCAACTCTCAGGGGTGCTCAAACTCGCGCTGGTAGCTGCCGCGCTCGCGGCCAAAGTTGGGGGCCTCGGGGTCGAACGAGGCGCGGGGGGAGCGCACACCCAGCGCGGCGGGGCCGTCGCCGACGGCCTTTGCGCCGTAGTAAGCCAGCACGTCCTGGGGGGCGTGTTGGGGATTCGGGCGGCGGGGCAGGTCGGTGGGGTTGTTTTCGCTTGCTGGGCCCGGCCCCTTGTCAGAAGCGAGATGTGGTTGCGCCCTTCATTGGGCAGCACGCCTGCGCAGGGGGTTTCTCTGTGCCCCCAACTGCCCGCGCAGACAGACGACGACGCGCCACGACGGCGGAAAGCGCGCAGCTCCCCCCTCCTACCTCGGGGTAGATGCCCGCCTCCTCGGTGGGGCCGTACTTGCCCTTGGCGCGCGCATAGGACAGGGCCGTCCAGCCCTGGAGGTTTTCGAGTTGTTTCCCGCAGTTGGTTCGTTTGAGGGCATTGATTTGGCCGCTCATCAACCAGCAGAGGCTCGCTGGGTTGTTGGCCCCCCCCAACCAGAGTGCCCCCACAAGCCTGCTGCGCGCACGCGTGCGCTGGGGCGTGCTGCTGTACGTTGGGGTTGGGGGCGCCGATCGAAAAGCCTGAGCGCACCTTGGGGCTTGCGGCGTCGAGGTTGGCGCCGAAGCGCACCAGCAGCTGTATCATGGCGGGGCCGCCATCTGGCGGTTTCGGCGGTTTCGGGCGGGCCAGGTTTCAGGGCGTGCCTCCGTCTGCCGTCTGCGTTTGCCGCCGCCGCAGCATGCAGCCACAGCACACGCAACGCGAAGCCGGCCGCTGCCGCCGCGCGGCGCCGGCGGTCCGCACCGATTGCCCAGAAGAGGGTGAGGTCGCCGGCCCCGTTTACGTAATTGGGGTCCGCCCCCGCGCGCAGCAGCGCCTTGGCGCACTCAAGCCTGCATGCGGGTTTGGGAATTCAGGTGTTACCGCGCTTTTGGGCGGTGCTTGTCGGGGAGGCGTCGGGCGGCCGGCCTTGCACCCGCCAGCCCTCCCGCCACTCAGCCGCCGGCGCGCGCGCCCCGCCAAAAGGGCGCACACAATCGCGCCCCCTCACCTTCCGCGGTGCGCCGCCACCATGAGGGGCGTGTAGCCCTCGGGGCACTTGTAGGCCGCCCCAAACACAAAGTCGACGTCGGCGCCTGGTGTTTGCCAGTTGCGGCGTGGACGCGGCGCTAACCGAGCGCCCCGCTCCGCGCCAGTCGCCACCAGCCCCCCCTGTGACCCAAGCCGCTTCTTCCCAAACACCCCCAACACCCCAACTGCCACCGGCTACCCACCCTCGTCAATTTTCTCGTAGACGCGCGCCACGTCATCCTCCACAACAGCCAGGTACAGCTCCTCGGTGGGGCTGGGGGTTTAGAAGTTTTGGAGGGAGCACGTTTCGGGGGCAGGTGGTGGAGCGGATGGTGCCCCCGGCGAGGAGGGGGGACCCGGTCAACCCAAGCCCTCCCCAGAACTTTCCCAGAAACAGGCAGAACGGCGCACGGCCTGGTTCAGGCCAGCCAAAGCAGCGGCGACTGAGCAGGGTCGCAAGCGGCAAACGGCCCGCGCACCGCGTGGCCTTGACCACGCCCTCCCCCCCGGCGGTGGGGTCGTAGTCAGGGTGGTGGCTGCCGCGCCCGCCGTCCCACTGCGGGGGCGAGTTGGGGGGGGACGCGGGCGGCGTTGGGCGGCGGGCGCAACCGTGCTCGCTCTGCTGCGCCCCACCAGGCGGCGCTTGCCGCCTGCGGGCGGTCGCGTGCAACCTGGTTCCGCCGCCGCCGCCGCCGCCGCGGCGCTCGCAGCTCCGAGGCAGCGCCGGCCGCTACGCCGCCGCCGCACAGCGCCCCGCACGCGCCCCTCACCTGCGCTTCGTAAGCGTCCCTCCGCTCCTTGGCGCGGCGAGCCATCAGGTCGGCCATGGTGGAGCCCATGGCAGCAAAGGCTCGCTGTGCGGCGGCGGCGGCGGGGTGCGGCTTGGGTGCGGGCGGAGGGTGCGCAACGGTTTGGATCGCTTGAACCTTACCGCGAGTTGAATTTAAGAACCCCTGCGAGCCGTGTCGGTGGAACGCAGGGACGGGGCCGCTGCCTGGGGCCGATCCGACCGGCGGCTTTTCCGAGGGAGCCCCAGATCGCGGCTTGGTTATGGCCCGCAGGGCCGCGAGTTCAACGCTCAATACAGCGGTCATCTGATCCCGCGGTCTGGCTGCGCTGGCAGAGCGCAGCTGGGTTCCTGCAAGACGACCGCCCGCGACGGCACCGCTCGCCAGCAGCCCCAGCGCCCAATGCGTTGCAGACTTGCAGGTCATTACAGCACAAGGGTTGCGCAAGGAAGCGGGGTATTGAGGTCACTGGGGGAATGTACAGCGGCCAGAGTGTACAAAATGGGGGCGCCTTGACTTGACATCTGCCTGACTTGACTTGACAAAGGAAACCGGCCAAGTCTTCAGCTAGCAATGTGCTTGCCGCACGAGCTGCTGCTGCGCACTGCGCGGGGCGAAAGGGAGGGCGCAATGGGAAGGCAGAAGATGCACGAGGGCTTGCCGCACCAATTTCGTGGCCTGCTGGGAGCAGAAAGCTGCGGGGCGCATGGAAAGGGCCGCCGCGGAGCGGCCCGAGGCACCCCAAACAGTGTTGGCTATGGCCGCCGCAGTGCAAAAGACGAAGTCGGCGCAGGGCCGGCGGCCAAAACAATTTGTCAGGGCGAAAGCTCCAGCTGCCCTCCCGACGGGTCTGGGCTCCCCGCCGCCGCGCCGCCGCGCCGCCGCCGCGCGCGGCCGTCGCCGTCGCCCGCCGGCGGCACCCCGTCGCCCTCCGCCGCTGCCGCCGCTGCGTCGCCGCCCTTTCCCTCCCCCTCCTCCCCCTCTTCGCCCCCCTCCCCCCCCTCGCCGCCGCTGTCCTCCCCCGGCGCCGCCGCGTCCAGCCGCCCCTGCCGCCACAGCCACGCCAGCCGCGAGCCGGACTGCACAAGCCGCGCCCCGAAGAAGAAGATGCAGCCGTGCCAGATGTTTTCGAGGGTGCGGGGCGAGGGCTGCGAGCCCATGAAGGCGGCCAGGCCGCAGAGGGTGACCACGAACGCCTGGGCGACGTAGCGCAGGTCCCTGGCGGTTTTTGTGTTTGGGGGGAGGTTTAGACGTTTTTGGGGTGGGTCGGACGTGCTCGTTTGGGCAGGTTGCGACTTCGTTTCTGTGGGTTCTAAAAACGTTGCAATTGCTGGATTTCCTGAAGCCAAGGGACAAAGCAGGCCCCACGCGCCCCCCCAAACCGCCCCCCGGGAGCTGCCCCCAAAGGCGCGGCCGCGCACCTGACCGCCAGCAGCGCGCCCGTCGACGCCACGTCAGCGGCGGTCAGCAGCATCGCCCCCAGCGCCAGCGGCGCGACAGCCGCCATGTGCGGCCACACCGCCGCGTCGCGCGTCAGCAGCTGCGGCGCGCCCAGCGGCAGCGCGGCGGCCAGAAGGCCGGCGGTGACGCCCACCAGGGCGCCCAGCCGCAGGATAAAGGTGATGGTCTCGCGCCGCCGCCAGCCGGGGGCGGCGGCGGGGATGAAGGCGAGGGAGATCTGCTCCAGGGGCGCTGTTGTGAAGGCCAGGAGGTTCCAATAGGAAAACACGGCCTTTTTGGTTGGGGAGGGGCGTTTTGGTTTTGTTTTGGTGGTGGTGGTGGTGTGCGGTGCGCGGGTTGCAGGCTGCAAAGCTGTGGACCCTGGCTGTTTGTGACCCTGGAACGCCAACGGCACTCAACACAGCACCCACCAAAGTCGACAAAAGCCAACCCAACCCCAAAGCAAAATGACCCAAGATCCAGGCGCAAGCCAAGTCAAACGCGGTCAACGCCCCACCTGGTGCGCCGCGAGCCGCAGCGTGTCCAGCCCTGCTGCCGCCGTCTGCAGGACCAGGTAGCAGGTGTTTTTGCAAATATAGGTGATCGCCAGCGGGCCCATCGTGCGCGCAAAGCTGAGCAGGTCGGCTGGCGGGGCGGAAGGGGGGGGGCGTGGCGGTGGTTAGATGGATTCGCGGCGGGATTGAGCTGCGCTGCTTTCCCGTTTTCACCAACGCACAGCACCAACGCGCAAACGCAGGGCTCAACACGCCACCGGCACCGCCAATCGCAGCAACGAAAAGCATCGGAGGCGCACCCCGCAGCGGCACCGTCAGCGCCGGCCGCAGCCGCCCCTCCCGCGTCGCCGCCAGCCACGCCAGCGCGCCCGCCGCCACGAGCTGCGTCGCCACCGTCGTCGCGGCGGCGCCGATGATGCCCATGCCCAGCACGCCGACCGCCACGATGTTGCCTATCAACGACACCGTGACCGCGAGCGCGGTGGCCACCGCCGGCGTGGCGCTGTCCTGCTGCGCCAGAAGCGCCGCCTGCGGGCGGGGTGGGGCGGGCGGGGCGGGGCAGGGCGGGTTTGCTCGTTGATGGTTTCATTGGTTTGGTGGTCGCGCTGCCTTAAGCCACTCCTGGGTCAGCGGCTTCCAAGCCTTCTGATGGGATTTAAGGAATTAATTGTATGCTGGCCATATCAAACAGGCCAAGGCAAGCAGCCGCTCCGGGCCCCGCAAAGAAGGACCAAATGATGGGTAACCCAGATAGAAAGCACTCGGTGGGCCCCAGGACTCTGCACGGCACCGGCCCCCGACGCGCCTGCAGCACCATCGTCGCCAGCACGGCGGGCTGCGCCACGGCGCGCACCCGGATGTAGGCGCACGCGGCGGCGGACAGCGCGGGGTTGGCGCCCGTGGCGGCGATTATGGGCTCAGCAAACAGCTGCGGGGCGGTTTCGGTGCGGCGGTTGGTCGGGGTCGGGTGGGGTTGGGGTTGGGGTTGAGGCCCCGCCAGCGGCCGCGATTGCGCGTGGCAGCGGCAGCAGCAGCGGCGGCTGTCGTGCGGTTTTCGCTGCGAACCGCGGCGGCGGCTCCCACCAACCCTTGGCGGGCAGCTTCTCCCCCCCCCCCTGGCCCCCCCCCCCCCACCTCCAGCAGCAGCGCCACCACTGTGCCGGCCGCGACCGCCAGCGTCAGCGCGCACGCCAGCGTGCGCTGCGCGTCCAGGCGCTGGCCCAGGCGCAGGTCCTCCGAAATGAGGCTGAGGGTTTGCGGTCCGGGTTTGGGTGTGCGGTTTGGGTTTGGGGTTTGGGTTTGGTTTGGTTTGGGTTTTGGTTAGCGGGCTCGGCTTCCTGTGGTACTTAAACCCCTCTCTCCCCTTCCAGGCATCCCGAAAGGCACCCCCAAAAAGGCAAGGCCAAAAAGACAACTCTGCAAACAATGGACGCCCCACGTTCGGCGCAACCGGCCCCCCGGACGCACGTGACTGTCGATATCTGCAGCGCCTGGAACACGTACTGCGCAAACGCAAAGAGGATGGTGGCCGGCCCCATCGCGGCGAGCTCCGCCGTGCCGGCCCACTGGCCGAGGCACACCGTGTCGACCACATTCCTGGGGTGGCGGTGGTTTGGGTTTGGTGCATGGGGGAAGGGGTCGGTGCCTTCTTCGCGGCGTTTTTGGGGCCGGCTGGCCGCTGCTGCTGCGGGCGGTGGCGCGGGTGCCGGCTGGGGCGCTTTGTGTGCAGCTGGGCGGCTCCCGGGCCCGCAGCTGCCGCCGCCGCGCTCCCTATCCGCCCCGCCCGACGGACGCCCGGGGCCTCACATGAGCGGCTCGCCCAGCGGGATGATGAGCGCGGGGCCGAGGAAGGAGAGCATCTGCCCCCGGGCCTTGCCGCGCCAAGCAGCGCGCGCCGCCTCATCGTCGGCGGCGCCGCCCGGCGCCGGGAGCGCTCCGGCCGCGGCGCGCGCCCGCACATTGCGTTTATGTTGCGCCAGCGTCGTCTTCCGAGCGCGGCAGGGCGCTCTGCGCAGCGGCTGGCGCTGCAAGGCCCGCGTGCTGACCGCCACGCACGACGGGGGCTCCATGGCCCATACCGCCATCCCGACGCAGCTGCTGATTGCGATCCGATGCTTTCCTGTTTATGGGTGCTGCCCCATGGGCGCCCAGATCGGAGGCTTGGGATCGGCTTTCTATGCAGGCGGCAAGAGCGCTGGCCGCTTGGGTGATCCAGGAAGGGGTTTGGCGGGGTGAGCCTGGTTCGGTTCGGTTGGGTGGAGCCTGCGCCGCGGCGGTGCCACGACACACCGCCGCGGGCCCGGTGACGCTCCTCGCTGCAGCTCGCCGCCGCAAGCCCGTCCGTCCGGGCGGCCCCCCCGCTGCAGGTGCCCCCCCGCACACGCAGCAGCAGCGAGCCCCGTTGCATCCAGTGGAGGGAGGAGAGGGGCCGCGCTGCTGCAGGCACGCGTGGGCGCTCAAAGTCTTGAAGCGGTCAAAGGCCGGCGCGCCGCCGGGGGGTTTGCTCGTCAACCCCCCTGCTCAAACGCCGAGCGACTTTTGCGGATTCACTTTACATCATTCACTGGTGCCACCGATTGCGCGCGCCCTTGCTCCCGCTCGCCCGCGGCGAGGCATGCGTGGTCCCTCTCGCGGCCCAAACCACGTCTCGCGAGGCTCGGGGCGGGCGCCAGCAGAGAGCGCCGTGATGAGGGTGCCGCATTACCCCCCCACGCGGCCCTATGCGACCTCGTCGGCGCAGTGGCAGCACTCGGCGGTGCGCGCCGCGCGCTCCGCCGCCGACTGGCGCCGGCGCAAGGCGTATCAGGTGCGGCAGCGGCACGCGCGCCGTCGCGGCGCGTGGTACCTGAATCGATGAGGGCGGCCCGCCGCAGGCCGCGGCGCACGCAGCAGCCGCCGGCCGGCTCGTAGGCCCACCGCAAACCCCGGCGCCCCGCCGCCGCAGTGGGCCGTGGCATTGGTTGGGGGCATCGCCGCCGGCGTGCTGGCCTTTGCCCTCAACTGGGCGACGGAGGTGCTGGTGTGGCTCAAGTACTCCGCAGCGCTGGCGTGGGTCGCACCAGGCGGTGCGCCGTTTTCGCGGGGCGGGGCCCGCCTGTGGTAGCGTCGCGCCGTCCCGCGCGCGCTGTGGGAGGCTGCGCGTCCCGCGGCGGGCGCCGCGCCGGCTCATGATGCTTGAAAGCGCTGCGTCCCTCGGCTGATGGCGGCATCCCACCGCGCGCGCGTGCCGGCCGCGGTCTTGGGCGCGCGCACACGCCAGCTCGAGCGTCACCAACATCCCCCTCCCCCCCCAAAACCGCCACCGCCGCCAGGCGGCCTCTTCATGCCGTGGCTGGCGCTGGTCGGAGTGTCATCGGCGTATGCCGCCGTCGCAGGTGGGGCCCAAACAGCAGGTCCAAAGCCTGGCCTCGGTTTGGCAGGCGAGGCCAGCCGGTGCAGCCTGGGATGGTGCAGCGCAGGCTGTCCTGGGGCACGCCGGCGGTGCACAGCCCCGCGTTGGGCGTGTGCGGTCCTGTGGGTTATCAGCACCTAGAAAGTCGACAGCACGTTTGCCTCGAGGCCCGCCTGGCGGCCGCGCGCACCGTCACCCACGGTTTGCCAAGGCGCTCCCCCGCTCGCCCTGCCGCCCCGCCAGGCCTGCTGGTCACCCGGTTCGCGTCCGGCGCCGCCGGCAGCGGCATCCCCCACATGCGCAGCTGGATCAACGGCACCCTCGCGCCCGGCTGCGTGACGCCGAGGGTGCTCGCCGTGAAGGCCGTGGGTGTCACGCTGGCCATTGCTTCGGGCCTCGTGGCTGGGAAGGAGGGCCCCTACATCCAGGTTTGTTTTGGGGGTGGGGGGTTAGGAAGGGGGCGTTGCTGCGCTGGCGAGGGGCAGGAAAGGGCGGTTGAGAGCAGGATTCGCAAGCAGAGGATTCGGGGAAGGGAGGGGAAGGAGGAAGAGGAGGGTGAGGTTTAGTGGTCCCCTCAACCCCCCCCGTCGAGGCTGGCAAACGGCTCCCCCCATCAATCCCCCCAAATCCCCAAAGTGCGGCGGCATCCTGGGCTATCTCACCGGCTGCAGCGGCGACGCGTGGGCCCGCCGCTGGGCGCTGCGCCGCTTCGCCGCGCCCCAGAAGCCGGGCCCGCAGCCCACGCGGCCGCGCGGCCGCCTCGCGGCGGCGGCCGCCGCCGCCGCGCGCCGCGCGCGCGCGGCGGCGCTGAGGGCGGTGGCCGTCGTGGAGCCGCGGGAGGCCAGTGACTTTGCTTCCATCGGCACCTCCGCCGGCGTCGCCGTGGCGTTCAATGCGCCCGTGGCCGGCGTGGCGTACGCCGCCGAGGAGGGCAACACCGTCTTCTCCGTCAGCATGCTCTGGAAGGCGAGCGGGCGGGGCCGGCTGCGGGGGCCTGGCTGCGGGGTTGGGGTACGGTTTGGAGGAGGGGCAACCAAGATGGGACCCCGGCTGCGGCGTTCCGGCCGGCGGGCTGTCCTGCATGCGCACCCAACAGCGGCCAGCGGCCGTTTGTCAGTCGGTGCTCGGCTTTTGCCCTGAGCACGCCCGCATGCGGCCCCGCCCCCCGCCCCGCCGCATGCATGCGCAGGCCGTGTTTTCTGCCGGCGCCGCGATCTGGGTGCTGCAGCTGCTGTCCGTCGCCGCCAGCGCCGGGCCCGCCGCGTGGCTCAAGCAGCTGACGCTGGCCAACAACCTGTCCCTGCGCAGCCCCGGCAGCGTTGGGAGCATCTTTTGGTGGGCGGAGGGGCTTGCGCTGAACAGCCTGCTTGCTGGGTGCGATCTGCATGCCCCACTGCATGCATGCGCGTGCCTGCGCCATGGATCCTGACCCTTCACCGCAAAGCCCATGGCACTATAAATTGCACCCGCACCCCCTGGCACGGCCAGGTACCACACTTGGGAGATGCACTGTTTTGTCCTGCTGGGCCTCGGCTGCGGCCTGCTGGGCGCCGCCTGGAGCTGCGCGTGCACGCGCCTGCTCGCACTGCGCGCGCGGTGGGTGCCGGACAGCCGGCCGTGGCTCAGGACGGCAGAGGTGGTGGCGGTGGCCGCGGTCACGGCAACGGTGCGCATGGGGGCAGGGCATGGGGGTGCGCATGCGAGCACGCATGGCGGTGCACGTAGCGCTGCGCATGGGGTGCGCTCATGGGGCTGGTGCTCTGCCCCTCAAGCACATCCCTCATGCGCAGCCTGTCTTTATGGCGCCTGCGAGCCCCGTCTCCGACCCAGCCCTCCAAAAGCCCTAAACCCTCCCCCGCCCCAACCGCCCGACCGACCAGGTCTGGATCGCGGTGTGCTACGGCTCCCCCTGCGTCCCCCTGCCGCCGGGCGGCGCGCAGATAAAGGCGCACGCACCAGTGGAGTTCAAACCCCACTTCTTCCATGAGCCGGCGAGCCTCTGGCCCCAGCTGTGGTGCCGCGACGCCGGGGAGTACTCCCAATGGGGGCAGCTGTTTGCCATGCCCATCGAGGCCACAGGTGGGGCGCCGTTGGAGGGCCGCCGGTAGCTGTCTCGCTGCCTGGCGCGGCGTGGCGCAGCCCCACATCAGCGTATCGAGGCTGGGCGCCCTGCCACGTGCAACACAGGCCCGGCAAACCCCCACCCCTCAGCCGGGCAGCACCAACCTTGCCCTCCCTCTCACCTCCCCCCCCCCAAAAAAACCAATCCGGGCAGTCCGTGCCCTCATGTCTGTCCAACCGCCGGCGCCCGACCAGACAGAGACTACATCAGAAAAGGATCTGGAGGAGGGCTTCCTGTTCTCCCTGGTCGGGCTGGCGCTGTTTGTGGTCTTCTCGTTCGGGGGGCTGCTGCTCGCTTACGGCGTGGCCGCGCCGACGGGTGCGCCCCCGAGCGTGGCCTCCGTGCGGGCCGGGGTTGGCGGTTGGCGGGGCGTTGCTTGAGTTTGGCCAACGCCCTCGCGTGCATTCGAGATGGCAGCGCAATAGCCACCGCTCCCGCATGCCCGGGCTGAGTTCAAACCCGAAACCAACACAAACATAAACTGCAACCGGCTCAAACCCAAACCGCAACCGGCGGGCAGGCATCTTCATCCCCACAATGGCCATAGGCGCCGCCGTCGGCCGCCTCGCCGGCCGCGGCGTGCAGGCGGTGTTGACCAGCGCCGGCCTGGGCCTGACCGTCTCCCTGCCCACCTGGTCTGCCGTCGGCGCGGCGGGGCTGCTGGCGGGCAACACGCGGCTGCTGCTGTCGGTGGGCGGGCTCGGTTAGTCAAAGGGCGGCTTGCTCGACAGTGAGGAAGCTGCCACCCCACCTGCGCCCGCAACCAACAAGCCAGCCAGCCCACCAACCAACCAACCAACCAACAAGCCAGCCAACCAACCAACCAACCAACCAACCAACCAACCAACCAACCAACCAACCAACAAACAAACAAACAAACAAACAAACAAACAAACAAACAAACAAACAAACAAACAAACAAAAACAGACGGTGCTGATTGTCAGTGAGACTGGCGGCGCCACCCCGGCGCTGGTGCCGATGATCCTCGCCGCGGTGGCCGCCAAGCTGGTGGCGGACGCGCTGAGCACGTGGGTGGCTCGCGGGTGGCTCGCGGGTGGCTCGCGGGTGGCTCAGTTTTCTGGTCCAAAAAGCCTTTTTTGGGGTCATTAATACGAACTGCTGAACCCGTTTGGGTGCGCGCGCGCTGGAGCTCCCCTTGGAGGCGCTGGTTTCCCCCCCTTCACGCCGCCCGACAGCGCGCTCCCTCCACCTCCCCCCCCCCCCCCCCCTGCCCCCAACCCCTGCAAACGCGCCCCCGCCGCAGCTGCGTGTACGATTGGCAGGTCGAGCACGCGGGCCTGCAGTTCATTGAAGACCGCGCCCTGCTGGCGCCGCAGGAGCTGGCCAAGCTGCTGAGGACAGAGGTGGGCGGCCGCGCGCGCGCGCGCGCCCGCGGCGCCCGGTGCTGTGGCGTTGTACCAAACGCGCCGGCCCGTGCGGTTTGCTGATTTGCTGCGAGGTCTCCCCGGCCGGTTCTTTGGAGGGGAGCATGACTCGCGCCCCAGGCCACATGCACCGATGAACCCCCTCGCCTCACTCTCCCCCCCAGCTGGGGGATGCGATGACGACAGAGCCCCTCGCCGCGCTGCCGCCGCGCCCGCGCCTGCGCGACGTGCTGGCGTGGCTGCAGCGCTATGCGCACAGCGTGCTGCCCATCGTCGTGCCGCTCGGCGGCGGCGACGGCGACGGCGGCGGTGGCGACGACGTTGGCGGCGGCTGTAAAGGCGCGCCAGCGGCCCCGGCCGGTCAGGCACCGCCCGCCGCCAACGGCGCCCGACCGGCGGCGACGGGAGGCGGCGCGACGCCAGCGCCCGACGGCCCGGGCGAGGGGGCAGCTGCGGCTGCGCCGGCGGCGGGCCTCGCCAGCACCGACGGCTGCTGCGCCGCCGGCGGGCCCCGGGAGCTGGTGGGTGTCGTGCTGAGGTGGCAGCTGGTCTCTTGTCTGGAGCATCCCGCGCTCCTGCACGCGCTGCTGCTGCCACAGGCCGGCGATTGCCAACCCAACGGCGAGCTTGGCGGCGCCGCGGCGGGCGGCGCCGTCGCGGTGCGACTGCCGCCGCTCGATGCGCTGCCCGCCGCCGACCGCGCGGCGCTGTGCGCGCTGATGCAGCAGGGGCCCCTCAACGACACCCGCCGCGCCGCGGCAAATGCGGAAGCCGCAGTCATCAAAAGCTTCCTGCGGCCGCCGCGGCGCGAGCCAGAGGGCGGGAGCGGCGCCGGGGCCGGCGGCGGCGAGGCGGCCTCCTGGCGCGAGCGCCTGCGCCGGCTCCTGGCCGGGCGGCGCGGGGCCGCCGCCGCCGACGGCGCCGGCGCGACGGGGCCGCCGGGCGCGGCGCCGGCGGCGCGCAAAGGCGACGGCGGCAAGCCCGGCCATGCCATCGCCGCCACCGCAAGCGATGCCGGCGCGGTGCTTCCTGACACCGGGGACGCCCGCCCCAAGGCGGGCTCGGCGGCGGCCGCCGAGGCGGCGCCGGCAGACGCCGCCGACGCCGAGGCGGCGGCCGACGCCGAGGCGGCGGCCGCGCACGCGGCGCTGCTGGACGCCCGCCTCGACCTCTCCCCCCTCTACCAGCGCTGCGCCCTCGAGCTGCCGCCCGGCGCGCCCCTCGAGGCGGCCCACGAGATCATGCGGCTGCTCGGCGTGCACAGCGTGATGGTCGCGCGGCCGGTGCGGACGGAGCTGCTGGGCGTGGTGACGAGGCGGACGCTGCTAAAAGGCGAGCGGGCGGGGCCCGCCCGCCGTCGCCGCGGCGGCGACGGCGGCAGCGGCGGCGGCGGCGGCGGCGGAGAGTGATGCAGCCTTTGCCGCGCGCTGCCGCTGCCGCTGCACCGAGGAGCATCGAGGCCGTTTGTGTTCTGTGGCGCCCTGTTCTGTTGTGCCCTGCGTTGCGCACTGTTCCGTCCTGCCTTGCGCTGGCGTCCCCAGTGTTGCCTGCTTTTCCCCTGGCCTAGCGTCCAATGGTTATGGGCCCAGCCCCAATACCAAGCTCTCAAAAAACAACTCACACAAACTCGGACCAAGAAACCCTGGCACTTGCCCCCTTCCAGCGCCGGCTTCAAACGCCGGTCCAAACCAGCCCTACAAACTCAACTCCACAGCCAGCCATTCATTTCCCCCGGGCCCGGGCCTTCACGCGGCCCACTGCCCGAACTCTGCTTCTTTGGGTTGGGCGCGCACTTGAGAGGGGGACAAGGACCGAGGGACACACTGTTTTCCGTTGCGCCTTGCTGCTGGTGCGAACGGCAAGGCTTCATAGGCCGACGCAAATAGCAAACCCAATCTGTACCGAGCGCCACCGTTGAGAGTAAAACCGGCCTGATTTGCCTTCATCCGCTGGTCGGCTGGGTTACTCAGGGCAAGCGAGCGTGTGCCAAGCGCCCCCCTCCGGCCGCTGCCGGGCCGGCCAGCCGCCAGCGCGCATGGAGAGCCTCGCTGCTGGTGTCATCAGTCCGCAGCCGCCGCAGCTGCCGCAGTCATCGCAGCGCAGCCGCGGCACCACGGCCGCCGCACCGCCGCCGGCGCTCACAGGCGCTCCACGACGGCGCACCAATTCGACCGGTCGTAAAACGACCCCGCCAGCGTCGCGCCCGGCACGGTGGCGACGAGCGCCTCGAGCTCCCCCTTTTTGAAAAGGTGGTAGTAGCGCTGGAAGACGACGGCGCCTTTTGACGCGTCGAGGCGCGGCGCGCCGTGCGGCGCGGCGGTTGGCGCCGCGCCCGTGCCCTGCGCGGCCCCGTCTTGCCCCCGCTCGTGCTCGCCGTTGTTTTGCTGCTGCTGCGGCTGCTGCGATGGCTGGTGCGCCCGCGCGGCGGCGGGCGTGGCTGCGGCGCTCGCTGCCGCGCCGCCGGCGCGGTGGAAGGGCAGGTGCCATGGCACCAAAAAGTCCCCACCGCCGCCGCCGCCGCCGCCGCCGCCGCCGCCGCCGCCGCCGCTGCCGCCGCTGCCGCCGCTGCCGCTTCCGTCGCTGGTGCTGGCGCCGCTTCCATTGCGAGCGCCGCTTTCGGCGCCGCCATCGCCGCAGCTGCTGGCGCTGTCCAGGGCAGCTGCCTCCTCCCCCTCCTCCCCCTGCTGCTGCTCCTGCTGCTCCTGCTGCTGCTCCTGCTGCTCGCCCTCCTCCCGCTGCTGCTGCTCCCGCTGCTCCCGCCGCCCTGCCTGCGCTTGCTGCTGCTCCTGCTCCTGCTGCGCCCCACCAAACGGCGTCCACTTTTGGATGGTGCGGCGCGGGTCCTCCTGCTCCGCCGCCCAAACAGTCACCAGCGCGCGGCCGCCTGGGGGGGGGGGAGAGGAGGGTGGTGGCGCCACGGCCAAATGAGCGCCCGCCCGCCCGAGAGTGCTCCCCTCCCGCGGCGCGCCGCACTCTGCGCTACGGCCACTCTGACCCCTGAAACCGAGGCCCCACAGTCCCCCAGGGGCCACACCCACCCGGCCTGAGCAGCCGCACGAGCGCCTCGAGCATCCGCCGCCGCCTCGGCGCGCTGGACAGGTGGTGCAGCACCGCGATGCACAGCGCCGCGTCCGCGCAGCCCCGCCGGTACGGCGGTGACAGGCCGTCGGCCACCAAAACGTCGGCGGCGGGGACGTACAGCGAGGGGAGGCCCGAGGGACGGATGCGGCGCGCGGCGACGGCGGCGAGGCCTGCGCTCGATCGCGCGGGGTGGGTTGGGTGGGGTGGGGGCAGTGGGAGAGGGAGAAAGTGCGTGGAGGGGCCAAGGAGCTGGCGGGCGTTGAGTGTTGACCGGTCAACAGAGTCGAACAGCGCCCGCCGGGCGCGTGCTCGTAGCGCGTGCCTGACCGTTCGCGTCCTCAAATCGGGCCTGCTAAGAGGCGGGCAGTGGTTCCCAAAAGGGGCCGAGAAAGTCGCCGCCCCCTCAACACCCAACCCCCACCTGCGCTCCTGTCGCTGCCGATGACCGCCAGGTCCCTCCGCACCCCAAAGTACTTTCCGTTGCCGCAGCCGACGTCGGCGACGACGGCGCCCGGCGGCAGCGACTCGAGGAACTCCCTGACCTTTGGTAGTCATTGTTTGTAGGGTTTTTATGGGGGGGAGGTGGAGGTTGACTAATCTGGGGCTGAGCTTGGATTAAGGTGGAGTTGAACTGGGACAACGGGTTTGCTTGTGACGTCAGACGCAGCCGCAACATGCGAAGGTGAGTTGCGGGCTGGGCGCAGTTGCAAAACCGCCCCGGGCCCGACGCAGCGTGCGTGTGCGCGTGAAAAGCAGCCCCACCTTGGGCCAGATGGCAAAGCGTGTTGCGCTGAAGTGGGGGGCGATGGCATCATATACGCTGTGCACGTGCAGCGCCTCGAGGCGGCGCGCGGCGAGCTCCGAGGCGGACGCGCCCTCGCCGTCCGGCGCGCGCGCCTCGCCGTCCGAGGCGGCGACGCCGTTTTGCGCCCCGGCGTCGTCGTCGTCGTCGCCGTCGCGGTGGCCTGCCTCTGCCGCGCCGCCCCGTGGCTTGAGCGTGGGCGAGCCAGCGGGCGAGCCAGCGGCGCTGCAGGGCCGCGCATCCCCAGCTGCGCACTCATCCCCGGGCTCCGCCCCTGGCTGCAGCACCTGCAGCCGCGTCGGCGGCAGCACGCCCTCCTGGCTGCAGTTCGGTTTGGTTTGGTTTGGTTAGCTTTGGCGGCGCATGCGGGTGCAGGTGAGTCTCAATTCAACACGTGTCCAGGCCCTCTGGCGTTGCCTCTCTCCCAAGTTCACAAGCCCCCCTTCAACAGGCCCAAAAACGAGGGGGGCGCCGCAAACCCGCACCAGTCGCAGCAGTCGGGCCACGCGCAGCGGCAGGGCCCCGCCTCGGGCCGCCGCACGCGCCGCAGCGTGACGCTCACGCGGCGCGGGGGGCGGGGCAGCGTTATTCCTTCCACTGTGTCCCGCTTTCGGTGGGGGATGTAGTGCTGCCTGTTGTTGTTTTGTAAACGGGCAGCGTTTGCCGGGGTGAGATAATCAGTATTGGGAACCGCTTGTGTTCACTACTCATCCGGTGCACTTGGGACAGTGTCTATGCTTGCCTGCCACCCAGCTTCCCCCCCCTCAAAAGCCCCCCGCCAACCGCCTCCACCACCCACTAGCAACGCAAGCGACTCACAGCGCCCCACCCAGCAACGCAAACGACTCACCAGCCGCCCACCCAGCAACGCAAGTGACTCACCAGGCGTACCGGGCCTCCCCCGCCATCACCAGTAGCGACCGCGGCGGCAGCATCAGCGCGCGCCGCTCGCCGCCGCGCCGGAACTCCATGACCGCGCCGCCGGCGAGGCTCAGCGAAAGGATGGGGCCCTGAAAGGCGGAATGGGTGTCGACGTGCGGGGAGAGGCCCACGCCCGCCTCGTACTCGTTGACCGTGGCCTGGTCAAACACGAGGGCGCCGCCGTCCGAGGCGGGCGCGCGCGCGGCCGAGGCGGCCGCGACCGCCGCGCCCGTGGCGGCGGCGGCCGCGCCCGAGGCGGCCGGGGGCGCACCCGAGGCAGGGAGCCGCGCGGGGTCAGAGGCGGCGGGGGCCTCTGTGGTTCGGGCCAGCTTGGTGATGCGGGGGTCGGATGCGATGCGGGCCACGAGGGCCGACAGCCACGGCGGCAGCGGCTCTGCGGCGGCGGCTGCGGGGTCCACGGAGCGCAGGGCGTACTCAAACCTGTGTGAGGGGTTGGTGGGTGGGATCGGGTTTGGGGTGGGTGAATTTGGGGGGTGGGCGAGCGGGCGCTGCATTTGAAGCAATTTCGATTGCAGGCCCCCCAAACCCCCAACCTGCACACGGACCTGAAGCCGTAGTGCTGCACCCGCCGCCTGCTCAGCGCCACCCAGCCGGCCGCGTTGGCGTCGATCGCCGCGAGCATCGCCGCCTCCTCGCCCACGCTTACGTAATGCGGCAGCAGCAGCAGGCCGGGCACGCCGGCGGCGGCGCTGGTCGTCGCGGCCTCCGGCGGCGGGGGCTCGGGGCTCTGCCAGCGGCGGGCGAGGGGTTTGCGCGCGGGCTGGGCGTGCGGCAAGGGGCAGTGCTTGCTGCCCCACGCTTCGGTTGCTTGTGTTTCGGTCGCAGCGGCAGCTGCTTACCCTGAATCTACCCGTGGGCAGGCAGAGAGACCGATACAGGGCACGTGCATGAACAGGGCCCGGGTCCGCCTGCGCCTCACCCTTGACTCATGACGAATGCAGTACCGCACATCCAACGGCCAGAGGGCGGTTGCGCCGGCGCCGGCGCCGTCGGCGCCGTCCACCGCTGCGCCGGCCTCGGCGCCGCCTGTCTCCGGTGCATCCGAGCTCAGCCGCGCGCGCGCCGCAGTGGCGTCCGCCTCTGAAGCGAAAGACAGGTATAGCCGCGGCCCGTCGGCGGCGGCGCGCAGCGCCGGCGCGAGCGCCGGCGGCGCGGCGAGCGCGGCCGCGACGGCCGCGGCGTCCGCCGGCGACAGCGGCTCTGTCGCGCCGGCGTTGGCGCGCGTGATGCGCAGGTGGCGCGTCGGCTCGCTGTTGGGGGGCCGGCGGAACTCCCGCGGCGCCGCAGCCATTGCCCGGCCCCCGGGGCTGGGGTGGCCGGCGGCGGCGACGGGCGGCGGGCGGACGCGCGCCGCCGCCGCTGGCGAGGCGCGGTCGCAGCTCTCTATGTGTGGCAGGCTCTACCTAATCATGCTATCTAGAGCCGCGGCACGGCCGAAAACGGGCGCTGCAAGACGCGGCAGATCAGTGCGCAGCCCCGGGGCAGCTGAGCTCGTCAAGGCCTGATAAAGGGGTCGCAAGCGTGCTTGTGTGAATGCGGTTGCGTGCGGAGGGGTGCGCTAAGCCGCGGCGGAAGACGCCACCCCGTCGCCGCCGCCGGTCAAATAGCGGCCCGCTGCAAGAGCGCAGGACTGTATTCGCCCCGGCGCGCGGAGCCGCAGGCCTCCCACAACCCCCAATGGCCAGCAGGCGGGTCCTTTCTTTTACTCCTTGCGCTTGGGGCCACATTTTCACACCCCAAAATGCCGGGGAGGGGTGGGCCACGCACCCACACGAGATCCCCATCGGTGCGCAAGTTGTCAAACCTCGGCCGGTGCAGCGCCCTGCCGCCGGCCCCAATCCGGGCCCCGATCCCGTCCGCGGCCCGTCCCTCATGTCATCCCAAAGCGGCGGGCGAGGACGCCCAAGCCTTGCGCCGCGCGCGCCCACCCGCCTGCCGCACCGAACCCGGCGGCGGCACAATTAGCCGCCCCGCCGCCGACGCCGGCCGCCTCACTCGCGGCTGCGACGGCGCGGCCACGAGCCCTGTGCTGCCGCCGCCGCCGCCGCCGCCGCCGCCGCCGCCGCCGCCGCCGCCGCCGCCGAGCCGCGTGCAGCCGCACACAGACTCGCGCCTTCCACAGACGGCGCCCTCTCCCTCCCACTGATCCACCAGGGGCTCGGTCGGCCAGGGCCAGCCGCTCTCGCTGGGAGGGGCAAAGCGCCGCGCCGCGGGCGGCTCTTGTGGCCGCACGCGCGGCTGCTGCTGCGTGCCGCCGGGCGGCGGCAACCACATTGGCCCGCTGCCCGTCATCGCCGGCTGGGGCTGGGGCTGGGGCTGGGGCTGGGACTGGGGCTGGGCCGGCGGAAGGCTGGTGCTGGAGGGCGTCGCCGCGGCAAGCGCCGCGCCGCGCTCACATGCCAGCACCAAACCCTCCGCGGCCGGTGCGCCTCCCACAGAGCCGCCGCCGCCGTCGCTGCCACTGCCGGTGCTGGAACGGCCGCCCGGCTTCCCTTCCAAAATCGGTGGCTGAGATTCTCCGCTGCCCTCGCTGCTCGTGTCCTCGTCGCCATCGCCGCCGCACCTGGCGGGCGGCCCATCGCCCGGCCAGCCCTCGCTGGCGCTGGTCCCATCGTCGCTGCCGCTGTCGCTCCCGCCAGCGTCCTCCTCCTCCTCCTCCGGCGGGGTGAGCAGCACCTCCGCCCCGCCGCCGGCAAACGGCTCCAACGCCTCGTAGGCGCGCCGCACCTCGAGCAGCGCCGCCTCCCTCACAGTCACGACCAGCATCGGCTGGCGCTGCCCCTCGTCCTCCTCATCCCCCGCCGCTGCCGCCCCTCCGTCGGCCCACTCGCGCGGCGGCTGCGGCGGCGCCGGCAGCAGCACGTCTGGCATAAAGCCGCGCGCCAGCCGCCTGGCTGCGCGCGTGTCTGCGCCCGTTTCCAGCGCAGCCGCGACGTCCATGGCCGCGGCGGCGTGCACGCCGGGCCGGGACGCCGCGCGCTTGACCGCCAGCGCCGCCACGGCGCGCGCGAGCGTCGGCGGCGGCGCGCCCTCCCGCCCCGCCGCCTCCTGCGCCGCGCGCACCATGCAAAGCAGGGACCTGCCGCCCCGCTGCAGCGCCTCGGCCGCCTCGGCCGCCGCGGCGTCGGCGTCGGCGACTGCGGCCAGCTCCTCCGGGGTGGCCACCGCGCGCACCGCCTTGAGCGCCTCGGCCAGCGCCGCCTTCACCGCCGCCGGGGCAAAGTGCGCCGCCCCGTCGGCCGCCGCCGCCACGATGTCGGCCAGCCGCCCGAGCGCCGCGCCGGCCGCCCGGGCGCCCCGCCGCCCGGCCAGCGCGGCGCAGGCCGCGCCGCCGACGCCGGCCAGCCACTCGGGCGCGCCGGCCGCGGCGCGCGCGTCGGCGGGCGTGACGGGCTGGAAGTCCTCCGGCACGCCAAACGGCGAGGGGGCGCCGCTCAGCCCCGACGCGAGCGTCGCGGCGAGCGCGGTGCGCTCCTCCTCCTGCGCCGCCTCGAGCGAGCCGGGGTTGGCGTCCACGCAAAACCCCGGCGTGCCGCAGGCAATGCCGATGCTGCCCGCCATCCCGCTGGCGCTGCCCTCCAGGCCGCGCGCGTGCGCGAGCCCAAAGTCCGCCAGGACTGCCCGCATCGCGCCGCCGCGCGCGACCACCAAAACGTTGTCCGGCTTCACGTCCCGATGCACCACGCCGGCCGCGTGCAGCTCGCCGACGCTCCACGCCACCTGCAGCTGCAGCCGCAGCTGCAGCAGCAGCGCGGGCACGCCGCCGCCGCCGCCGCCGCCGCCGCCGCCGCCGGCGTGGACGCCCGCCCCGATGAGCGCGGACAGGCTGAACAGCGCCGGCTCCGTGATGAGGAGGGGCCGGCGGGGGAAGGCGCACTCGACCCGCAAGGCGGCGGCGATGTAAAGGTCGGCGGCGCGCGCCAGCGCGGGGATCAGCGCGGCCGCGTCGTCGGCGCAGACGGCCGCGGCGGCGGCCTGCGCCGCGTCCGCGCCGCCCGCGGCGAACGCCGCGCCCTCCGCGGGCCAGCCGCCGGCCGCCGCCGCCGCCGCGAGCGCCGCGCTGACCGCGGCGGCGGCGTCCTGCCCCGCATCCAGCGCCCGCGCCGCGGCGGCCGCCGCCGCGAGGCACGCGGCGGCGGCGCCGTTGGCGGCCTCCCACTCGGCAGCCTGCTCGCGGTCCGCCGGGACGTAGCCCGTGCCGTACGCCACGTCGCGCAGCGTGGCGTTGCCCCCCGTCGCATGGCAGGCGTAGAGGGTGAGCGCCGCCTCGGAGCCGTTCGTGGCTGTGGGGGAGGACAGCGTTTTGCCCACCGCGCGGCCGCCGCCTGGAAGCAGCAGGTCAAACGCGCCGCCGCAGCCGCCAAAGCCGGCCACGCCCTGCAGGCGCGCGCGCACGGCGACCGGCGCCGCGGCGCCGGGGCGGCCCAGCGCCGCGGCGGCCGCGGCCATGTGGCGCTGGTGCAGCCCGCGCTCGACGATGCGCGCCGCCGCGCGCTCGCGCGCCGCCACCGCCAAAGCTTCGTCCTGGAAGCGGAGGTGGCGGCGCTGCTCCTTGGCAAGCGCGAGCTCGAGGTCAAGCCGCAGGCGCTCGCTGGCCGTGGGCTCCTCGCCATCGCCGGCGCCGGCGTCGCCGCCGTCGTTGGGCGCTCCCCGCTCGGCGCTGCCGCCGCCGACGCTCGCCGCCGCGGCGGCGCCCTCTGGAGCGGCCGCCCCCTCAGAGTCCCCCGAGGCGCGCTGCACCGCGGCGGCGTCGCCGCTGGCCGAGGCGGTGCTGCTGCTGGTCCGGGAGTCCAGCGCGTCAGGCCCCGCGGCGGGCGCCGCGTCCCCATCGTTGGAGCCGCCGCCGCCGCCGCTCGCGTCGTTGCTGGGCCGCTCGCCCTCGCCCACGGCCGCCTCCGCCGCCACCTGCGGTCGCGAGTTGAGTGGGCGCTCGTCGGTCCAAGGGGGCTGCAAGAGGCGGTTGGTTCTGGGGCTGTCCAGCCGCGGCATCCCCTGGTCAAACACACGCCCCCAAGCACCCACTTCAAGGCAGCAATAGCAAAGCGGGCCAACCCCTCACCTCCAAGGCGCCCAGTGCCAGGCCCTCCTCGCGCCCCCCGCCGCCGGCTGCGGGCATCGCACCACCGCCGGGCGGCTGGGAGGGACGCCCACCAGCCTCCACAACGCCGGCGTCGCCGCCGTCATCGGCGGCTTGAATCTGGCTCGCGCGCGAAGAGGCGGCGGCCCTCGACTCCGGCCGCCGCGCCGCGACGCCGATGAGGCTCGCGCCGCGCGCCGGCACGAGGTCCGCGCGGCGCTGGCGCCAGGCCGACCAACGTGCCCGCAGCGAAGCGCCCGGCGCCGGCGCCGGCGGCCGGGAGGGCGCGCCGATCAGCGGCCGCGCCACAAAGCCCCAGCAGCCGGGGGTTGCGGGGCCGGCGCGGCCGAGCGCAGCGGGCCGCGCGGCGGCGGAGCGGCTGGCGCCGCCGCCGGTCGGCGGCACCAGGGCGGCCGCCGGTGCAGCCGCAGGCGCCGCCACGGCCGCAGCCGCCTCCCTGCGGCTGCGGCGCGCGTGCAGCGCCCCAAACAGCCGCCTGCGGAGGGAGGGAGATTTGTGTGTTCTGTTGGCTGGGCTTTGGCGGGGTGCCCGCAACGCACACAATTTCACAACATGACCACAAGCTGCGAAAAGAAAACGCGCGCCGCACCTTGCCAGCGCCCTCGGCAGGATCAGCAGGCACGTGGCGAGCTCGTCTGCCGCATCGCCGGCGGTGCCCCGCCTTGCGCCGGGAGCAGAAGCGGCGTCGGGCGCGCCGCGCGTGCGGCCGCGCCGCCCGCGCGCGCTGGGAGCCACCATCCCTCCTATGCGTGGGCGTCGCGTTTGGCGTGTCGGCGGCCTCAGCGCGGCAGTGTGCTTGAGGGTGCGGGCGCGCTGCTGGCTCGATGCCGCCGCACACGCGCCGCTCCGCGGGAGCGCATCTGCCCCCGCACACCCACCGCGCCCCCTCTCCCGATCAGCTCTCCTCAATTGGGAGCTATCCCGAAGGCTTAACCCCGCGACATAGCGCGGCGCCCAGCCCTTGACGGGTTGACCGCGGTCGCAAACCCGCAGCCAACAGCAGCCCTGGGCCCCGCACGGCCCCCCGCGCACCTTCAGAAACGCCAGAAGCTCGTTCGAAGCTCGTTTGAAGGCCTTAAGGACGCGTCGCCGCGACCATCTAGCACGCGGACGCGCTCGACTCGACGAGCTCTCCTGCGCCCTGCGCAGCAAAGTGTTCAGAAAAAGCACACGGTACGGAGGGATACAATTGAGATGTTCGGCTCCGCGCTGCGTCAGACTGAATGGCAGCGGGCGGCGCGGCGGCAGCTGCCGGGGCCGCAGCTGCTAGGGGCGCAGCTGCCGGGCAAGCGGCCAGGGGCGCTGCTGCGCGGCCCGCACAGGCTAAGACCTCACCTGAAGTCGCTGTGTGTAGCGCCTGCTATGCGCCCACGACAGGACCGGCGTCGCGGTACTCTCAGCGGCCGCGGCCGCGCCGGCCGCCGCCGCCGATGGGATGCCGGCCTGCGCCCGCAACGTGCTGCTGCTGCTGCCGCTGCTGCCCCTGCTGCTGGCTGTGGTGGTGCACTGGGGCAAAGCCAGGGGGCGGGCCATCGTTGGGGTAGCCGCCCGCACCGCCGCCCCCGGGGTACTCGCCGCCGCCGCCGCCGCCGCCGCCGCCGCCGCCGCTGGAAAAGCGTCCGGCGCCGCCGCCAAAGCGTCCGCCGCCGCCGCCGGCGCCAAAGCCGCGGCCACCGCCGCCGCCGACGCCGCTGCCGCTGCCGTAGCCCTCTCCTCCGTATCCGCGGCCGCCGCCGTGCCCCCGGCCGCCGGCCGCACCCCTGCCGCCGCCGCGGTCGCCGCCGCCGCCGCCCCCGCCATGGTTGCCTCTCCCCCTTGCCCCGCCTGGCGCGCCGCCGTACCCGCCCCTCCCGAAGCCGCCGCTGCCGCCGCCGCCGCTGCTGTAACCTCCGTAACCGGCGGCTTCCGCGGCCGCCTGCTGATCTTCCAGATCCATCTGCCTCTGCAGCTCCCGTGCCAGATCCTCGTCGGATTTCAGCTGATCGACGCTCGTGCTCGTCAGCGCGGCGGCGAGCGAGGCGTCGACGCCGCCGCTGCTGCCGACGCCGCCGGCCGCGGCGGCGAGGCGGTTGCGCCGCTGTGCTTCGTATTCCTCAAGCGTAAGGCCCTGTCAAGGGGGGAGCAGTGTGCGGGCACGCCGGCGTTCGAACGCCAGCGTGTGGGCGCCGCGCACTCGACTGGAATGGCCCCGTTCAGAGCGCGCCCCAGCCGGCGCCCTCGAAAGGCTCCACAGCAAACGCAGCCCAGAGCCCCTGCAACCAAATCCACCCCAAGGCGCCCGCTCGCCTGCTCCCCGTCGTCGTCGTCATCGTCGCCTCGCCTGAACCGCCCCCGCCGGCCCCGCCCCCGCCCGCGCCCCCGCCCGCGCGCCGCCTCCTCCTCCTGTCCGCTCGCGAGCTTCTCAAGCAGCCGGGCCTTTGCCGCCGCGTGCTGCCGCGCCGACGCCGCCGCCTCGAGCGGCCGCGCCGGCGCAACGCCGACCTCCCGCGCGCGCGGCGGCGCGTCGCCGGCGGCGGGCGCGTCGGGCGCCGAAACGCCGGCGCTGGCAAGCAGGTCCTTGGTCGTCTGCGCCGCGGCCGCGGCGCCGGCGGCGCCCGCCGCTGTCGCGGCCGCGCCGCCGCCGCCCCTCCCGCCGCCGCCGCCGCCGCCCCGGCCGTCCTTGCCGGGGACAAAGTGGCGGAACGGCGGCGCCGATGCGCCGTCGTCGCCGGGCGCCGCGCTCACGCCGCCGGGCGCGGCGGCGCCGCCGGCGCCGCCGGGCTGGCCCGGGCGGTTGGCGGTGCCGCCAAACTTTTTGTTGGCCTCCCAGGTGTCTGCCAGCCCATCCACCCTGCCGCCCAGGAGCGTGGCGTTTTTGGGATCCAAAAGGATCAGGCCGGAGCGGATGGGGGCGTCCCTAATCAGGATCTGTGGCGGGGGTTTGGGGTGGTTTGGGGCGCGGCGATGCTGGTGCGTGCTGGGTTGGGTGACTTTGGGGGTTGCAAACTGCCATGCACCGCATCACGCTCGCAGCGCGCTTGCCTTCGTCCCCTCTTCACACCTCCCCGCCCCCACTGCCCCAAACGCGCTCGCCTTGGTTCCCGGGAGCGTCGATTCGCTGAGCCCCGGTATGCGCGCCGCCGCGGCCGCGGCCGCAGCGCCGCCATCCCCGTTGCCCTCCTCATCGCCGTCCCCGCCGCCGCCGCCGCCGCCGCGGCCCCACTCGACGCCCTTGGCGGCGGTCCTGCCGTCTGTGAGCTTCAGCACGAGCAGGCGCGCCGCGCCGCTGAGCTGGTAGGTCGGCTTGCTGGCGTCCGCAACCGACATGACCTGGCGTTGTTTTTGCATTCCAGTTTGCGTGTGTCTGCTGTTGTGCCCGCCGTCCCAGGCGCCGCTCCGGTTCGGGACGCTTCTCCCGGCGCCGGCTGGGGAGCGCACGCGCGCGCGGCATGCCCTCTCCGCGCGCGCGGGCTCAGCCGTCCCCGTTTTGCGCCGAAAATCAGCGAGCCGTCGAACCCCGCGCCCCGCGCGCTTGACCGGCCCCACCTGCAGCACCAGCGGCCCCTTGACCGCGGAGCTCGCCGCGCGGTTGACGTCGTCGGGCAGGCCCCCCAGGGCTGAGGGAGAGGCGACCTTGCGCAGGTCGAGGTCCAGCAGCACGGCGCGCAAAGCGGCGGGCGTCGCCGCCGCCGCCGCCGCCGCCGTTGCCGCCGCCGCCGCCCCGGCTCGGCTGCGCGGTGCCGCGGCGTCATCGCCGGCGTCGGCGTCGGCGTCGGCGTCGGCGTCGGCGTCACAGTCGGGGGCGAGCGCCTCGGCGAGCGCGGGCGCCGCCCAGTCTACGCGCCAGCCCTCCGCCTCGAGCGCGGCGGCGGCGGGCGCGGGCACGGCGCCGTCCACCATGGGCGCGAGCGCGGTCGGTCCGTGAGGCCTGTCCGAGTGGGCTGGCGGGGCTTGCAGACTCTGAGAAGGGCCTGATGGTGCTTGTGATCTGGGCGAGTGCGGGGTGCGTGCTCTCTGGCACGTCCCCTTTGTATGTTGTGGGGACGTTACCGGTGCGTCGATATCGCAATCAATACAGCGTGCTGAAGCTGCGCCACTCGCCCAGCACGACTGCATAGGAGCAGCAAGTCTGTGCAGCAGCTCCTGCACGCTCCCCACCCCTTCGCAGCGCGGTCACAAGTGGGCGACAAGCTAGCGAGGGCGCCCAGAACGCAAGCAGCCGGCCCAGGCCCCGGCGATCTGCGCGCCAAAGGCCCCGCGGCAGCGGCAGCGGGCAGCGCGCGGCGCTCTATAGCTGCCTGCATACCGCGCAATCGGCAGCCATGACGGTGGCCCAGCCGTGGGTGGAGAAGTACCGGCCCCGCAACGTGGACGAGGTCGCGCACCAGGAGGAGGTGGTGTCGACGCTCAAGCGCTCCCTCGAGACCGCCAACCTGCCGCACCTGCTGTTCTATGGACCGCCCGGCACCGGCAAGACCTCGACGGCGCTGGCCATCGCGCGGCAGGTGCGCCTGCGGCGGCGCCGGGTCCCGCCGGCGGCGACGGGCGGCGGGAGCGCGCGCGCGCGGGCTGCGCCGCATGCTGCGCGTGCTGCGTGCGCGCCGCGCCCGCCGACGCCCCCGCCCCCACACCGCCCATCCCGCAGCTGTACGGCCCCGAGCTCATGAAGACCCGCGTCATGGAGCTCAACGCGTCCGACGAGCGCGGCATCAACGTGGTGCGCAAAAAGGTAAAGTCCTTTGCCGCGGCGGCGGTGGGCGCGCCGGCGGCGGGCTACCCCTGCCCGCCCTACAAGCTGCTCATCCTGGACGAGGCGGATTCGATGACTCAGGACGCGCAGAACGCGCTCAGGCGCACGATGGAGCAGTACAGCAAGGTGGGTTGGGGGATGGGGGATGGGGGCGCGCGCTGCGTTTGGCTGCTTGGCTGTGGCTTGTGTGTGGGCTGCTGTGGGTGCGCGCGTGGGCTCGCGCGCTGCCCTGAGATTGCCACTGCCAGTGTCTTGCTGCGCGTGTCTGCGGTGTGGTGCTCAGCTCTGGTGGGTGGCCACCGGTCAGCCGCAGCCGCAGCAAGCGCATGCGCCCCGCCAGCTGGCCGCCCCGCACGGCACCAAACCCCTTCCTCCCCCGCGCGCCCGCCCAGGTGACCCGCTTCTGCTTCATCTGCAACTACGTGTCCCGCATCATTGAGCCGCTGGCCAGCCGCTGCGCCAAGTTCCGGTTCCGCCCGCTGCACCAGGGCGTCATGCGGGTGGGTCTTTTTTTGGAGGGGGGGTGGCGCGGGGCTGACGCTGCTGCGGCCTCCCAATCACCGCCACCCAGGCTCGAGCCAAACCCGCCGCCGCGCTTCGTAGTGTCCTCTCCTCGCCGCCTCAACGCTCCTCCAGGACCGCATCGAGTTCATTTGCGCGCGCGAGTCGGTGTCCCTCGACCCCGAGGCCTTCCAGCTGCTGGCCTCCATCAGCGGCGGGGACCTGCGCAAGGCGGTCACCACGCTGCAGAGCGCGGTGCGGCTCAGCGGAGGGAGCGTGGACAGGTGCGGGCGCGCGCGCGCGCTGGGTGTCTGCGTGAGCGGTGGCTTGAGGCTGGAGTTGGGAGGCGGAGCGGTGCACGGTTTTTTTTGGGGGGGGTGCGCGGCGGGTGCAGCAGCGGGCACGGGAGGAGGAAGCAGGGGCGCCCGCATGCGGGTTGACCGAGCGCCAAAAGCCCCCCGCCGCGCCCTGGATGGGCCCAAGTCATCCTGCAAGCACCCGAAACCTCAAGGGCACCCCGTCCCCCCGAACCGGCACCCTCAGGCAATCCATTCTGGACGTCTCTGGGGAAATCCCCCAGGCCGCCATAACGCGCCTGCTGGCAGCCTGCCGCTCAGGGGTTTTCGACAATGTGCAGCAGCAGGTGGGCGGGGCGCGCGCGCGTGCGCTGCGTGCGCGCCAGCGCTGCGCGGGGCTGCGTCGTGGTTTGGGGCCCCGTTGCTGGTGCGCCGCACCGCCCCAGCTGCACCGCCTCTTCAAAACACAGCCGCCACACACCAGCAGGCCACCACCCGCGCGGCCGCGCGGTCAGCGCTGCCGGCGATGAGCCTCACTGGCAGCCCCTCCACACCCAAATAATCAAACAAACAACCCCCATCTCCCCGGCAGGTTACGGACCTCATAGCGGAGGGCTACCCCGCCCAGCAGGTGCTGCTGCAGCTGCAGGCCGAGGTGCTCGCCGCCCCCGACGCCCCCGACGCCCCGGACGCCGTGCCCGCGCGCCCGCGCGCGCTCGTCTGCGAGGCGCTGGCGCAGTGCGACAAGGCGCTGCAGGACGGCGCGGACGAGTTCCTGCAGCTGCTGCACGTGGGGGCGCAGGTGCAGCGCGCGCTGGCCGCGGCGTGAGGGGCGCGGCGCCGGCCGCGCGCCGGCCGTGTTGCGCTGGCCGTGCGTGCGTGCTGTCGCCTCGCGGGCGGTGGGGCTTGTGCCAGTGTTGGGGTAACGTTGGCGGATACGGTCCGGTTAAATGGGGGTGCAGGGAGCTGAGGGGGCCACGGGGCACGCTTTGAAAGGCGCCAGGCGGCCCAATGCGCGCGGCCGCCCAAAGGCGGGGGCCCAATGGGGCGCGAGGGGCAGGCTGACGCACACCCCTGCAGGGCGTGTGTGATTCGCGGGCAGGGGCGGCAGCCCCGGGGCTGAGCCTTTCAGGGGCTCTCTTAGCAGCCCGGTCCCCCCGTTTTCCACCGTCACGTTGCCCACGGGTCGGGCGGACCATCGGTGCAGCAGCCCCTGGGCAGCGGCAGCTGTGCGAGCACAACGGCGCAGCCCCTCGCGCCTCCCCGCTTCACGACCGTGAGCGCGGATTCATCCACACCACAATCGTTTCATCGCTGAACGCCACGCCCACGCGCGAGGCACGGCGCGACAGCCCTCGCGGAGCCGCACTGGCCGGAGCCGCCAGCTCAGGTCCCGAGCACGAATCCGGGACCTGCTGCGCTGGAAGGACCTGAAATACAGCTTTAAGCTCTATTTTGGGTCGCAAGGCGGCCTCCAGCTGGCCAGCGCGCCGGGCCGTTGCCTCGGCGCCCAGGCACGGTGCTCTCGGCACTTCGTACATCCCTTCGGCCGCTTCAAATAGCTCTTGGCCGGCTTACACATACACGCAGCTCAGGCCCCGCTAAACGTGCCGGCGTCACTGCGTCGAGGGACCTCGGCCCGCGGCCCAGAGCGCCCCCGCCAGGGGCCCGCGGCCCAGAGCGCAGGCGCCATGCCGCGCGCAGGAAGGAATGGGAGGGTTTCCTCCCGTCAGGCGCGCCTGGGCGCGTTCGCCGTGCTCTTCGCGGCGCTGTCCCTGGTGAGCCCCCTCACGCGGGTGTCGGCGGCCAAGCCCGGCGTGCAGAACAATGTCATCCCGGAGATTGGCGCCTCGGTCATGCTCCTGGGCAAGTTCGACTGGGAGATAGGTGAGCCCAAAGGGCCATCGGGGGGGACCTGGATGCCGCGCCGCCGGCGGCGCGCCCCGCTCGGGGGCCGCGGGCGAGCGCGCGCGCCCGCTCGGGGGGGGCCGCCGCGACCCACCCCCGCCCCGCCGCCGCCGCCGCCGCCCCGCCCGCAGACGCGGCCGCCAAGGCGAAGGGCGTGACTTGGAGCCGCTGCCTGGACCAGGTCTGGCGCGTGTCTGCGAGGACCAACAGCAGCAACGTGAGCCCGGGGCGCGCGCGCTGGCAGTCCGGGCCGGTAGTTGGGCCCGCGGGCGCCGTCCCCGAGCCGCGGCGCCCCGCGGTCGCCCCGCCCCGGCGGCCCATATCTAGGCTTCTATGCCCTCTTTTACCGCGCACACGCCCCTGCTGCCGCGCCTCGGCGGCGGGGCGGCGGCCGCGCCGCGCCGCGCCGCCGGCCCAACTGCCCAGTGACACCCCCATGTCGGCGGGCCGCGCCCCCTCCCTTCGCCCCCCCCGCCCACGCAGATCAACTTCGTGCCCACGCACCACTGGATGCCGCCCCCCGGCGGCCGCGGCGTCGCCGCCGGCGTCGGCAACTACTGCGCTATGGACGGCACCAACGGCTCCCAGCAGTGCATCCCCTGGAACGATGAGTACACCGCCTTCTTCAAGAGCTCCATGCAGGTCTGCCTCGCAGAGGCGCTGCGCATGGGCCTGACGCTCAACATCCGGCCCCACCTGGTGGGTTGCCGCTCCGCAAGCCGGGGGAGAGGGGCTCGGGCGAGGGCGGGCAGGGGAACGGGCTTGCAGGGAAGGAAAGGGGCGAGGACACCCAATCGCCAGGGCTTGTGCCTCCAGCTGCCTCGGACTGCCGGCGCGCGACACCGGCAGTCCAGTGCGGCGGTGCCGCATGCCACCCGCTGCCGCCCCAGGCGGCGGCGCAGCCTGAACCTCGAATGCACCGGCGGCCAATGCAGCCGCCCCATCGCCAGAGGCCCGCCCCGCCTCGCCACCAGCGCCGCGCCGCCCGCCAACCCCCCCCCCCCCAACCCCCCCCCCCCCCCCCCCCCCAACGCAGGACGACGCCAGCCCCGAGAAGGCCTGGCGCAACGGCCTGACCTTCAACCCCCGCCAGGCGTACGGCGGCTACAGCTATTTCGACATCATGCTGCGCCCGCTGGCCGAGGCGCTGCGCGACGCGATCTACCAGGTCCAGCGGGAGGGCAGCCTCTATGCCAAGCCCAAGGTCTACTTTTCCCTGCAGGTGGGGGGCGCGTGAGGGGGCGCGCGGGTCGCGCGTTCCGCGCCGGCTCTGGGGGTGCGGTGCGCGGTGTGGTGCGGCCGCGTAAACGCGGCGGGCGGGGCGCTCGCCCGAGCGCCGCGCCTGAAGACGCGCGCGCACGCAAGCACAAACCAGCCCCAAACGTGCCCACACAAACAACACACGCACCCTCCAGGGCGAGATGGGCGGCACCATTGCCAAGAACGCCAACGACTGGGCCGCTCTTGTGGATGACGTGAGGGGCATCGTCGGCGACGCCGCCCTCGTGCTCATGGGCATCGGTGAGGGGGCGCCGGTGCCAGCCGTTTTGGGTTCAGCAAACCGCCGGGTTTGTCTGTGCTTGGGGTTGTCGATCCGCTGGGAGCTTGCCGCTGGCCAAGGCCCTTCTTGCAGCGCCTTGAAGGCAGCGCCCCTCGCCTCAAAACCGCCATCCCCTCCCCTATCCCCTCAGGCATCAACTTCACCGGCCTCAACCGCTCCCTGGCCGCCGCGCCCTCGGCCTTCCTCTTCGGCATCTTCAACGGCGGAAGCTCTGACGTGTCCGATGCCGGCGCGGTCCGCAACCTGATCACGAACAAGCTGGACTTTGTCGGTATCAGCGCCTACGCCCCCATTTCGGGGCCCGGCTTTGGCATCAGCGAGCTGGAGAGCGCCGCGTTCAACATCAGGGTGCGTTGGCCGTTTGACCGCTGCCCTCCCGGCCGCTGCGGCCGCGCTGCAGGGGTGCAGTTGACCGCGGTTTGACCGCGGCGGGGCTGACGGCCCTCCTGCCTCTGCCGTGCTGCTGCTGCTGCGTCCCTGCAAGCGACCGCAGACCCACCGAAAGTCAAACCCCCCGAGCGCGACCCCGACCCTTCTAACCCGCCGCCCCGCAACGGCCCGACCCAACCCCCACAGGACGACTTCCAAGCTCTGGGCATCGACCTGCTGAGCCTCATCAACAGCGGCAACCTGGAGCTCCACTACTCCGAGTTCGGCGTCGGCGGCGCCGGCCGCGGCACGGGCCGCCCCGCGGAGACCGTCGGTGAGGTCGCCAAGTTCCCCTTTGCCGGCGTGGACGGCGCCTACATGGCGTCCCGGGACCCCTACCGCAACCCCAGCATCCGCGACTACGTGCAGGTGGGGGGGCCGGGCACCGGGCGCGGGGGGCGCGGCGCCAGTTGGGGCCTTGCGGCGGCAAGGGTGGAGCCAGTTGCGGCGGCTGGGCTGGAGCCAGCTGCGGCGGCGGTGACAGCCGAAAAGCCCCAGCGCGCAAGCACAGGCCGGCCTGGTCAACTGCGGCCAAACCCTTCTCACCCCCGAAAACCGCACCCCCCCTTTTCCCTCCCTCAGGAGTTTTACCAGAAGGTGGGCCAGTGGCTGGACGACCCCTACAACAAGACCTACAAGGTGTCAAAGGTCTTCATCTGGAGCCACGGCTCATTCGACGTCCTCGGCATCGTGAGCCCCCTTTGTATTGTTGTCGTTTGTTCACATTTTGCTGGTGTTCACATTTTCCTGCCTCGGGCTGGGAGGGCGGGGCCGCGCTGGGGCCGTGGTGTGGCGGCTGTGCGGCGGCGATGGGGGCCGCCGCCGGCTGAAGCTTAGTCCTTGCTTTGAAAGCTCTGGTTGCGTTGCCAAAGTCCCTGGCCAAACTTGGGTGCATGCTTGCCCCAACCCCTGGACAACCCCCGAAAGCCAACCCCCCAAACCCCAAACCCCAACCCCCCGAACCGCCCACAGTACCCCGAGTCCACCAACTCCGAGGGCACCTACCAGAACCGCTTCGTGGAGCGCACCGTGATCAACCACAACACCCGCGCGCGCGCCATCAACGACGCGCGCCAGTGGTACACCCCCGCCGCCGCGCCCGCCCCCGCGGCGGCCCCGGCGCCCGCGCCCCAGGCGGCGCCGGCCCAGACCTTCGCCCCGGCGCCCGCCCAGGCCGCGCCCGTCGCGCCGCCGCAGACGTTTGCCCCCGCGCCCGTCCAGGCCGCGCCGGCCCAGACCTTTGCCAACCCCCCCTCCATCTTCGACCCCGCGCCCGCGCCCGCCCCGGCGCCCGCGGCCGCGCCGGCCCCGGCCCGCGGCAGCGGCGGCGGCGGCTTCTTCTCCGGCCTCGGCCTGCCGCTGTTCGGCACCGCCGCGCCGTCGCCGCTCGAGTCCGCGCCGATGCCGGCGCCGTCCGTGCCCGAGCCGCGCAGCCTCTCGACCCGCAACCTCGCGCCCGCGCGCACCGCCGCCGCGCCGGCCACGCCCGCCGCCGCCGCCAAGGATGCGCCCGCTGTCGTGGCCGCCGCGCCCAAGGCCACCGCCGCCGCCCCCAAGGCGGCCGAGCCGATCACCGCCACCGCCAGCGACCGCAGCACCGAAGCGATCATGGTCGCCGCCGCCGCCAAGGCCGCCGCCGCCAAGCCCGCCGCCGCGGCCAAGGCGCCGCTGCCGCTGCCGGCGTCGGCGCCCAAGGCCGACGCGGCCGCGCCCGCCGCCGCCAAGGCGGACGCGGCCGCGCCCGCGCAGCCCGCTGCGCCCGCCAAGGCCGCCGCCGAGAAGCCCGCCGCCGCGACGGCCGCCGCGGCCGCCGCCGTCGCCGCGCCCGTCCCGGCGGCGGCCCCCAAGCCCGTGGCCATCCAGGAGTCGGCGCCCCGCCCCCCGTCGGGCCCCGCGCCCGAGGCGGCCGCGGCCCCCCGCGCCTGGTCTCCCATTGCGTCCATCCGCAGGCTCTTCGGCGGCCGCTGAACGGCGGCCGCCGCGGCGGCTAATGCGAGGCCCCTACCCTCCTCTTTTCTGTCTTATAACGGCCGCGCCCGCCCGCCGCACCGCCGAGGCGCGCGCGGCGGGCGCGGCGGCACCGCAACCCTTTTCTAACTTTACCTTTGGAGCCCTCCGGATAGGACGGCGATGCACTTGCTGGGCCGCGCGCCGCGCAGTCGCAAGTGTGTGCGTGCGTGTGCGTGTGGCTGCCGACGGCGCTGACACGCGCAGACACGAACGCACGCCAAGAACCAGACCGGGTGTGCAGGGCTTCACGAGCGCTCTTGACCCCCTTCAAAGATCCCATTCCCCCGAACCGACCCCGCGACCTGCGCGGGGTCCCGGCCCTGCCCGCGGCGCGCGCGCGCGCGCGCGAACGAGGGCCTGCGCGCCCCGCGCGCGGCGCCGCCGCGGGCGCGCCCCGCGCCGCAGGCGGCGCGGCGGCTGTTGCTTAGCAGTAGCCTTATTTTTGGCAAAGCACGGGGCTGAACGCAGGCAGCTGATTCGCGCTCACCCGCCCGGCTCCCCGCGTGCGCCGCCAACCCCTGAACGCGGCCCCAGCGGGCACCCGCACGCGCAGGCGCGTGCGGGGCGGCCTAGGGGTTCCAAGGCCGCGGGGTGCCGGCGGCGTGCGGGGAGGCGGCGCACGCGTCGTAATAAAACCAGGGGGCGGTGGCCCCCCCCCGATTGGCATCGGCAGGCGCGCAACCAACTTTTGATGGCTTTCACTTGCTTCCCAGCTGGACACGTTACAACAGCGCCTGCGGACTGTGTAAAAGCATGCCTTTTGTGCAACTCGAGGCCGCGCCCCCCGTCGGGGCGGGCGGTGGTGGCAAGAGGACGGAAGGGAGGCCCGCTGGGGGCATTTTAGTCGGGGATCAGCGGGGCGCGGCTGGCGCCGTCGGCAGCAAAAGCATTGCATGCGGCAGCCGGTCGTGCGTCAAAGCGCCGCGCGCTCGAGCGCCTCCTGTGCGCGTATCCACTCGCCGACGGCACTGCTGCCCGCCACTTTCCGGCAATCACTCGCGTCCCAGGGGCAGGGCGGCTGCTGGGCGCGCGCCCACTGCAGCACATCCAGCTGGCCGCTCAGAGCGGCTCTGCGGCAAGTCTCCTTGTTCCAGGGGCAGGGCGGCTGCTGGGCGCGTGCCCACTGCAGCACAGCCAGGTGGCCGCCGTAGGTCGCTGCGCGGCAAGTCTCCTCGTCCCAGGGGCAGGGCGGCTGCTGGGCACGCATCCACTGCAGCACAGCCAGCTGGCCGCGCTCAGCGGCTGCGCGACAAGTCTCCTCGTACCAGGGGCAGGGCGGCTGCTGGGCACGCATCCATTGCAGCACAGCCAGCTGGCCGCGCTCAGCGGCTGCCTGACAAGTCTCCTCGTTCCAGGGGCAGGGCGGCCGCTGGGCACGCACCCACTGCAGCACAGCCAGCTGGCCGTCCTCAGCGGCTGCGCGGCAAGTAGACTCGTCCCAGGGGCAGGGCGGCTGCTGGGCACGCATCCACTGCAGCACAGCCAGCTGGCCGCCGTAGGTCGCTGCGCGACAAGTTTCCTCGCTCCAGGGGCAGGGCGGTTCCTGGGCGCGTGCCCATTGCAGAAAAGCCAGGTGGCCGCCGTAGGCCGCTTCAGTGCACGTCTCCTGGCTCCAGAAACAGGGCGGTTCCTGGGCGCGCGCCCACTGCAGCACGGCCAGGTGGCCGTCCTCAGCGGCTCCCCAGCAAGTAGACTCGTCCCAGGGGCAGGGCGGCTGCTGGGCACGCATCCACTGCAGCACGGCCAGGTGGCCGTAGTAAGCCGCGTGCCAAGAGGTCGACTCGTTCCAAGGGCAGCCAAGCGCGCGCGCGCATTGCAGTGCCTCGAGCTGGCCGCCAGCCGCCGCTGCATTGCAGTAGATGAAGCCAGCGTCGTCCAGCCGCGGCTGTGTCCACCTCAGCGTGGCCAAGTCGCCATGGAAGGTGGCGCGCGCAGCCGTGCGCCATCGCTGCTGCCCCGTCAGCTGCGGCCACGCCTCCTGCAGCGCCCACAGCGGCACCGGGGCGCGCTCGTGCCACGATGGAATCCATGGTTTCCACCGGGCCTCCTCCTTGACAGCCGCCGCCACTTTCCGCAGCTCCGCAACGCGCTGCGCCGCCGCGGCTGCCCAGGCCTTGTTCAGGCGGGGCGCCGTCAGGATCGCGTCCCCGGGCGGCAGGAAGGCGCAGATGTGAGCCAGCAGCTCGTGCGGCAGGGCCGCCGCGCGCGTGGTGGACGGCATGGTGTGCGCGCGCCTGCGGGTGTTCGGGGGAGGGGCGCGCGGGGGCAGGGCTCCTCAGAAGGCGGCGGCGGCGGTGCGGGGTGTGCACGGTTCTTTACGCAGGGGCCCGCCCCCTTTGATCCTCCGTGGCCATACTCACCGGTTCTACGCGCTTGGCAAGGCGGGGGAGCCGACCACGAGACCGGGGGTGTTCCGTGCTGGCTGCTGCAGGCGCAGGTGCTGCTGTGAGCCTGCGTATGTTGCGCCAGTTATATGAAGGAACCCAGCTGTGGCGGCGGGCTTTGTGTGGAGCGCAGCTGCAGCGTACCAGAACAGAAGGGCGCGAGTGCGGCGGGTGTCGCTCCCGTGCGTGCCGACCAAGCCCCTCGCCCTTTTGCTGGAGGTGCGGGCAGGTCGGGCAAAAGGGAAGTGAGCCGCGGTGCTTGCATTTTACCATGCATGGGGGTACTGCCGTACCCCACACATCCAATGGGCGGTCATTGCGCGAGTAGGGTTTTGCAGGGGGGCTTCACACACGCAAGTGCGGTCATTGCGCGGGTTGGGGGTTTTGAGGCGGGACGGCGCGCGCGCTGACGCTCGGCAGGTTTTAAATTGTTCGTCATAGTGACGGCGGCGGCGGCGTGCCGTTCGAAATAGCCGCTCAAATAAAGTGGGCAAAATTCCGGCAAAGCCCCGCTAAAATAACAAACCCGAGTTGGTTCCTAACTACTCTGTTTGCGCGAAAGTTGAATTAGCTGCCGGGAGCCTTAATGAAGCAGATAAACACGAGCCATGGGGGGCGGCGGTGCTTGTCATGTGCAAGGGGGCCGCCAGTAATAACTGATAAACCCCGCGCATTCACGGCCGGAAAGTGGCCGCGGCCGCGAGGATTCGTTGCTCATCTCCCCCCGCCACGTTGAAGCCGGCACCGGCTGAAACGGCCGCCTCGGCAAACGCGCAGTAAGAGCCGTTGAGGGTGTGGGGGGGATACTGCGCCTCCTGCCGCAGCGCGGGGTGGGCGCGCGCGAGGGCCGTCGCCAGCAGCGCCGCCTCGAGGGCGGTGGCGTTGCGGGCGGCGCAGAATGCGGCAGAGTCCGACTTGTGCCCTGGCCCCGAGGCGGCTGGCCCCGAGGCGGCTCGCGCCGACGGCCCCGGGGGAGCCGCCGGCCCGGGGGAGGAGCCGCCCGCCCCCTCGGACAGGCCGCGCCGCTGCGGGGCCGCCGCCGCCGCCGGGGACGACGACGCAGCTGCCTCGGACCTGTTGCCGGCGCGTTCCGCCCCGACGGCCTTGCCCACGCGGCCGCGCCGATGCAGCTCCTCCATCCAGCCCCGCGCCATTTGGAAGCCGCAGCACCGCCGCACCCCCTCCCATGCGGCAAGGTAGGCCGTGAGATCTTCCACCTAAGAGGGGGAGTTTTTAGGTTATAGGGTTTAGGGTTTAGCCTCCCTTCCACCGAGGTGACAGGGGGATCGCAGACGCTGCTGTGCGTCAAGGCGCGTGTGCGAGACCGGGCGGGCCCCAACCCCCAACCCCTAGGGAGGGGCGCGCCGTGCGGGGGCCGCTCGCCTCGGAAGGTGAAAGTCCAAACAGCGGGCCATAGGTCGATCGGACCTGACCCTCCAGGTAGGGGAAGCCCGCAGAAAAGTAGTCGGGTGCGTGGAGGTGCGCCGCGCTGGCGTTCCACGGCGGGGAGGGGGAGCGCGAGGAGGTGAACACGCACGCACGCCAGCCCGCCGCGGCGGCGGCGGAGAGAAGAGGGCCAGGCGGGACGTGCAGCTTGATGACGACCGCGGCCGGCGGCGGCGGCGGCGGCGACGACAGCGGCGGTCGCGGCGGCGGCGGCGGCGGTGACAGCGGCGGTCGCGGCGGCGGCGCGCCGTTGCCGCCGGCGGCAGTGGCTGCAGCGGCGGCGGCAGCCCCGAAGGGCGTCGGGCCGCCGCCGAATGCGGCGGCGGCGGCGGCGGCGGCGGCGGCGGCGGCCTTGTTGTCCACGAACCTGCAGTCCGCGGTGCCGTTGGTTTTGATCAGCGCGGCCGCGCAGAGCAGCTGGAACTGCGTCGTGGACGCGCTCCTTTGGGGGTTTGGGTTTTTTTGGGGGGGGGGGTGGAGGTTGGGGTGAAGGGGGTGGTTTGATTTGTGAGGGGTCTGTGACCTGACGCCCCCGAACGGAGCTCAAAGGCCCACCTGGGCACGCCGTACTGGACGATGAGAGTTTTGTTCCTAAGACCGGGGCCGCAGTCGGGCCCGGCCCCCCGAGGGGCCGGCGCCGACGGGGCGTGAGGGCCGGCGGCGGCGCGGCCGCCGACGGCGGCGCGGCGGGGCGGCGCAGGCCACGGCGCCGCCGGGGCGGCGGGGGCGGCTTTCGTTAGCCACGCAGATCGGGCGGCGCGGCTGCCGGCCAGGGCGGCGAGGGCCGCCAGCAGGCCGCACGTCAGCGCCGCCGCCGCCACGCCCCCGAGCCCCCGCGCGGCGCCGCCCCGGTTTCCCCGGCCCTGGCCCTGGCCCCCCGCCACCGCCGCCGCGTGCTGGCCCGGCATAGGCGCCGGCGAGCTAGCGCGCGGCCATTCGCTCAAGCCTGCGTGGGACGGGGGTGTTCAGGCCGCGGCGCCGCGCGCCGCGTTGCCCGGGCGCAGCGCCGGGGGCAAGCCCTGCCCGCCTCGATCAGCGGCATGAGTCTGCATGGGCGTTTTGCCCTTGCCTTCCGCGCCACAGCAACGCGGGGCGCGTGTTGGCGCGACGGGTCTCGGGGCAGCCTCACCGCTCGCCGGACGAGCGCTGCTCCTCTCTCTAGCGCTTTAATTGGCCTCTTTTAAAGAATGGAGCTGTGGATTGCATTGGCCCCCACACCCACCAGCTAGCCCACTGCAGCAGTTTTTGTAGTGCCACCGCGGCGTGCGGGCGAACACGGGCGCCCGTCCCCGCGGCTAGCAGATCACAAACTCGGAAAACGCGTGCAGCCAGACACAGATCGCGGCAACCTTTCGCGCGCGGATCCCGCACCGGCCTCATGATACCGCGGCCAGCCACCCCCGTTGGGCCGACCTGTGCGCATACACACCATGCGCGCGCAGCGCGGCCGTGCCTGCGCACGCAGGCGTCCGGCGGGGGCCGGCGCGGCGAAGGCAGCAACGGCAAGGGCAGCGCCGCCCGCAAGCAGGCGCGCCCCGACAGCCGCGGCGAGCAGGGCGGCGGCGTGAGCGCCGCGACGGCCCAGCTGGCGCGCTCCGCGACGCGCCGAGCCGCCGCGTTTGGCCGGCAGCGGCTGCAGCGCCTGCTCCGCGGCGGCGACGGCAGCGGCAGCGGCAGCGGCAGCGACGACGACGCCCTGCCGCCCGGCGTGCGCCCGTTTGCCGAGGTCGTGCAGGACCACGCCTCGGCCGCAGACGGCAAGGCCGGCGGCGACGGCAAGGGCGGCAGCGGCCGCGGCCGCGGCGCCAAGCGCGGCGCCGCGCGGGACCTTTTGGAGGCTTACGTCGCCGCTTTTGGCGCCGCCCTGGACTTTGAGCTGCAGGAGGAGTGGGCCGAGGCGGAGGCGCGCCTGCAGGTGCGGTCGCGCGGCATTCGCGCCGCCTTTGCTGCCGCCACGCTTGCACTGCCACGCCTGCGGCGTCTCAACGCCAACCCGCGGCGCACGGGCGGCGCGCCCCACTCCCGCGGCCACCACAGCCTTCACGGCCTTCACCTTGTCTTCCCCCCAACTCCCCCCCCCCAAACCCCCAAACCCCCTGCCCCGCAGTCCTGGCCGCGCGAGCGGCTGGCGGCCGAGGGCGTGGCCCTGTTTGCCATGTCGGCCGCCCCCGACGGCGCCATCTACCGGGACTCTGTCCTAAAGTTCTTCCGGCCAAACGCGCCGCTGCCTTTCCACGCGCTGTCGCAGGCGCGTTGGGTCGCATTTGCGTGTCCTATAGCTTGTGCGCATTTGTCTGTGCGTGTGCAAGTGCGCGTGTGTGCATGTGCATGTGTGCTCTGCACTGCTGGCACCGCACCCGCACTGTCAAGGCCCACCCCAACTGGCGCTGACCCCGATCCGCCCGCCCCGCCGCGCCGCCGATCTGATTGCGCAGGGCGACATCGTTTTGGTCAGCCGGGGCGACCCCGGCGAGGACTCTTTGGAGGGCATCGTGGTGGATTACTCAACCCGGTGGCTGAGGGTGGCGCTGCCGACGCAGGTGGGGGGGCCCGCTTTCGCGGCGCTGCCGTGCAGCGCTTTGCGCTTGGCGCCCATGGCGTTGCACCGCCGCTTTGGATCGGTGCTCAAGGGGTTTGCTCAACGTGCCAAACGTGCCAAAGGCAGGCGTTGCGAGGCTTTCCCGCCAGCACGCCTCAATACAGCACCAAACCTGCCGGCCCCCAACCCCCAAAACCCCCATCAGCTCGCCCAGCACGTGAGGGGCCCGGGCTGGCGGCTGGATTTGTTCGCCAACACTATAGCTCACGAGCGCGCCAAAGCGGCGCTCCGCTGCTTCGCGGCCCCCGCGCTCGGCGGGGGCAAGGCTGAGGGGGCCGGCGGCGGCGGCGGCGGCGGCGGCGGAGGCTCGGCGGACCCCGAAGCCGACGGGAGGAAGTGGGCGGGCACTGGCGCGCCCGGGGAGGGCCTCTGGCGGGCGCTTTCGGGCTGCAGGGCCCCAGGTGCGGCTTTGGCTTTCCTGGGAGGCGCGAGCTGGGTGTCAAAAGGCCGGCCACGGTGTTTGCGGTGTTTCTGGTAGCGCAGTGCAGCAGGTGGCCAGCAGTTTTGGCTGGTTTGAAGCGTTCCTCCCGCCCGCACGCCTGTCCCGAAACAGGCACGTCCCTGGAGCAGGCCGCAGCGGCGCCGCCGCCGTGGCTGCGGGGCAACCCCTCCGCGCGTGAGCGCCTCAAAGCGGCTGCCAAGGCGGCGGCGCGCGACGGGGCGGCGCCCACCGCCGGCCCCAGCGCCGCCGGCAACGGCGGCGGCGGCGCGCCACCGCCGCGGCAGCGGCGCCGGGCGCCGCTCAACGCGAGCCAGGCGCGGGCGGTTGAGTCGGCCCTCGGCCGCACGCTCACCCTTTGGCAGGGCCCGCCGGGCACCGGCAAGACGGCGACGCTGCTGCGCTTCTGCGAGGCGGCGCTGAGCGTGCTGCCGCAGGGCGGGCAGGTGCTTGCTGTGGCCGCCAGCAACGTGGCGGTTGACAATTTAGTGGGGGGCCTGCTGGAGCTCGGGATCCGGGTGGCCCGCGTGGGGCAGCCGGTCAAGGTGCGGCGCGAGGAGGCCGGGGAGCCGACAGGGGAAACGGGCCGCAGTCATGCTGCCGTGGCAGCCGCGCCGCGTGTACACCCCTCCCCGCGGTGGGGCGGCCCGATGCAGCCGCAACCCTGCAACACCCCATCCCCGCGGCGGCACCGGCCAGGTGGCACCCGAGCTGCGCGGGGTGACGGTCGAGGCGCTCTCCGCCGCGACGCCCCCCGGCGAGCACGCCGCCGCGCTCCGCCGGCGCGCCGCCGCGGCGCCGACGGCCGAGGCGGGGGCGCTGTGGCGGCAGGCGATGCTTCTGGATGCGGAAGCGGCGGCGCTGGTGCTGGCGGGGGCCCAGGTCGTGGCGGCGACGTGCATCGGCGCGGGTGCGCGGGGGCGGCTTCTGCGTCCCGTCTCTCTCATTTGTTTGTCGCTTCGACGCGGCCTGCGCGCCGGGTCGCTTTTGCATACTCCCATCAACCCCTCTGCCCCCACGGCTGGCCCACAAGCCAGCTGGCTGCGCATCACCCCCAAATCCGGCACCCCGCACACCAAGGCCCCGACGCCCACGCGCACCGCGCCCCGCCCCGCCGCGCAGGCGACCCCCGCCTCGAGAGCAAAACCTTCCCGGTGGTCGTGATCGACGAGGCGACGCAGGCCACAGAGCCCGCCAGCGTCGTCGCGATCGCCGGCCGCGCGCAGTCGCTGCTTTTGGTCGGCGACCAGCGGCAGCTGCCGCCGACGGTCAAGTGCCGCGCGGCGGAGCGGCTGGGGCTCGGGACGAGCCTGTTTGTGCGGCTGCAGGGGATGGGGCTGGAGCCGATGCTGCTTGACACGCAGTACAGAATGTGCGCGCGGCAGGAAGGGGGGCTTTTCGTGTTGGGCGGCGGTGTTTTCAACGCCTTAACGGGCCCTGGGCTGGTTGGACGTGCCAGGGTGGGGGGGGGGGTGTCACATTTGCACGCACACCCGCACGCCTGCCACCCACACACACATGATCAAACTCCCCCGTCCCGCCCCAAAATTCGCATCACCAGGCACCCCGGCATCTCTGCGTGGCCCTCTGCCGCTTTCTACGGCGGCCGCCTGCGCGACGCCGTGTCCCCCGCTTCTCGCCCGCTGCCGGCGGGCTTCGACTGGCCAAACCCCAAGGCGCGTTCTGGAGGGGTTGGGGGGTGCGGGTGGCGGGGCGGCTCGGCTGTTGGCGCCTGGGCGCGGGGCACGAGCCGTTTCCCCGCCGCGGCTGCAGCGCCAGCTGCGGGGCCCACCTTGCACGCCTGCCGCCGATTTCCGCCGCCCCCCAAAAGCGTTCACAAGCGCGTGCACGGCCCTCACCTAGCACGTGTGTCGCCAACCCCCCCCCCCCCAAACAACGTGTGCCCCCAAAGCTGCCAGTGGCGTTTGTGCAGTGCGACGGCCCCGAGGAGCGCACCGGCGCGACCGCCGACGGCGCCACGGGCTACTCCTACCAAAACCCCGCCGAGGCGGCCGCCGCCGCCGCCGTCGTCCGAGGCGTCGCGCGCGCGGGCATGGCGGCGGAGGACGTATGCGTCATCAGCCCCTACGCCGGCCAGGTGCGGCTGCTGCAGGCGCAGATCCTCGGCGGCGGCGGCGGCGGCGGCGGCGCGGCGGCGGGCGACAGGGCCGGCGGGCGCGGGCGGGCCGCGGGCGGCGCGCAGCAGCGGCATGCTGCTGCTGCCGGCGGCGGCGGCGGCTGGCAGGGCGGCGGCGGCCCGGGCGCCTCCCGGCTGTCGGGGCTGGAGATCCGGACTGTGGACGGCTTCCAGGGCCGGGAAAAGGAGGTTGTTGTGTTCAGCGCCGTCCGCAGCAGCCCCGCCGGCGGCGTCGGCTTCCTTTCCGACGCGCGCCGCCTCAACGTCGCGCTCACGCGCGCGCGCCGGGGGCTGGTCGTCGTCGGCGACGCGCGGACGCTGCGGCGGGACGGGACCTGGGCCGCCTGGCTCGCGTGGGCGAGGGACAGCGGCGCGTGGGTCGAGGGCAGGGGCGCGCGGGCGGGCGGCGGCGCCGTTGCCGCGGCCGCGGCCGAGACCGCGCACGCCGCCTCAATAGCACAATACACACGGGGGGGCTACTGAGGGCCGGCTCGGGGCGGTTGCGGCGTGTATATTGAACCGGGGCGGCGGGTACCTCCCCACCCCCCCCCCCACTGTTGTATTCGGCCCCGCTGCCTGTGCGGCGGGGGTTGCTTGTTCCTCTGGCGGGGCTTTTTTCTTCTGCGGTGGGCGGGCAGTCCTGCCAGCAGCGCTTTTGCTGCGCACGAGGGACGCCCATTGAGAGCAACCCCAATCGCTGTTCCTGCCTTTCAAGGCGATGCGAGCCCCCCGCAATGCGCGTGGACGTGCACCCAACTTGTAAAACAACAGAGAGCGAGCAAATGGCCCTGCCTCGTCCCAGTCCTCCCTACAGCAATGTTTACTGTTTTTTGTGGAATGGTTCTGCTTGGAAATTCGAAACGCCGAGGCGATTCTGCGAATGGGGGGGTGTGGGTCTACCACTTGCAACCCCGGCCAAAACTGTTTTGACAGACAATTCCTAACATCATCCGCGGCCGCGCGCTTGTGTTCGCGCGCGCGCGCGGCAGGGGGCTACCGCGGCCGGGCCGGTCAGAGGCCGTGAGGCGACCGGGGCCATCCTGATCAATAGCAAAGGGGAGGCTCTTCGCGCGTGGCTGCGCTCTGCCAAGGTGCGCCCAAGGGTTTGATGAGGCAAGGGCAGAGCAGGCCCGAAAACGCAGTTGTTTTTTCAGAGGGGGTTGTTCAATCGTGGCAAAAAAGGCGCAACAGCGGCGACTGCCGCCAATCAGCGCAGCATCGGCTTGCCCTTCTGCACGCGCGCGCGCGCATGCATGCATGCACCAACAACACCAGCTTTGGCGGCCGGCCCGGCGCGGCGGGACTGGGGGCTGAGCCGCCAAACAGAGGTCAAACCTCCCCCGCAGATCGCATTGGCGCCGGCAATAGCCGCCGCTGCGCGGGCGCCGGCCTTCAACGGCCGCCGTCCCCGCTCCTCATGAGTCATCAGTTCCAGCAGTCGTTGCCGGCGCCGCCGCCCTTGTCCTTGCCGATCACGCACTGCTCGCACCCCTCCGCCTTCTTCTCCTGCATGCGGCTCTGCGACCAGCAGTGGCTGCAGTGGATGCCGTTGCCGGCGCCCACCTTGCCGAGGCAGGTGAAGCAGGCCGTGGCGCTGGCGGGGTTGCCCATGCGGTAGCACTGCATGCCTGCGGGGCGGGGCGAGGGCGGCGGGGGGCGGGGAGAGAGCATGGGAACGGGGCTGCGAGGCCGGAAGAGGAAGCCAAGGCGTCAGGGCGGCTCTCTGGGGCTTGCAGGCGGCTGCAAGGCGAGGAAGCGCTGGGTTCAAGCGGCGCTAAGCTGTGTGTTGTAGAATGCCGGTGGCCAAAACCGCTTTGGCCGCTGGTCAAAAAACTTTAGCCGTTGCGCCACCCACAGTTGTAGGGGGCGTCGCTGCCCTTGGCGGCCGAGAGGCATTTGAAGTACTCCGCCGCCGCCGCGCCGCTGCTGCCGGCGTCGAGGCTGGAGCACAGCCCCTTTGCGGTGTCGTCCTGCGCGCCGAGCACGCACTCGTGGCACGCCGCCGCGTGCGGCGCGGCGTCGCGCTGGGAGCTGCAGCTTCCGCAGCCGGCGCCGTCGGCCTGGTTCTTGGCGCGCTTCAGGCAGTCCAGGCAGCGGCCCTTGTTCGAAACGGACTGCCCGTGGCAGCCCGCGCAGCCCGAGGCCGCGGCGGCGCCGTTGCCGGCGACGCAGGACAGGCAGCTGCCGCGGCCCTCGGTCGCGACGGTATAGGTGTCAAAGCAGCTCGAGCAGGCGACGGCCTTTGAGGCATCCGCAGCCTGGCAGGCGAAGCAGCGGTCGACGCTGCCGAGGTTTGGCGCCTTGGACGCGTCCTCGTTGCGCTTGTTGAGGCAGTCCACGTCGGAGCAGTCCACGTCGAGGCAGCGCGCGCAGTCCGGGGCCGGCGACGAGGCGCACTTGACGCACGCGGCCGCGCCCTCGGCGCTGGGCAGGGATGCGCACGTGGTGCACTTAGACGCCGCGTCGAGCGTGTTGGCGGACTTGACGCAGGACACGCACAGCTCGGGGTTTTTGGTGCCGAGGCAGGACTTGCAGGTCTTGGCGGAGAAGTTGGGGGGGCAGCGGGAGTCGATGGAGGCCTTGGGCACGATGCCAGACACCCAGCCGTCAGAGGGCTCTGCCGGGTTTGGGGGAGGGGGCGTGAGAAGGGGGGGAGGAGGGGGGTGAGAGGTGCGCTGGAGAGTGCAAAAGGAGGGCGGGGCAAGTCTTCAACGATGGGGGAATAGCTTGACGGAAGTGCAGCCGGCCGCGATTCGCCGGCGGCTGCGCGGGCTGCGCACAGCGCACTCAAGCACCGCGAAAAACCGCCCGACAAAACCGAAACCCCTCCGCACGCACTCGAGTCGGCGGGCACGGGCGGGTTGGCGGTGTCTTTCACCACCTTGAGGCTGCACATGCCAAACCGCCACTGCGGGGTGGGGAGTTGCGGCCATGCGGGGGTGCGTTGGGGGCGGGCGGGGGGGCGCTGTGATGTTGGGTGCGCCGCAGCCCCGCCTGCCGGCACTCGCCGCGCTGGCTGCACGGGCTTGCCTCAGGCCTGCCATGCAAAGGCAACCGCCCGACAGCCCCTCGCGCTGACGGGCCGCGCAGCCGCGGCCGCCGCGCCGGTGGCCAGAGCGAAATTGCGAAGCTGCCGGGCCTCACCTTGTCTTCCTGGCAGGACCCCCAGTTGCCCCAGAACTTGTGCGGCAGCTTGTCACTGTAGCCCAGGGGCGCGCTGAACTGCTTGGCGTACGCCTGGCAGCCGCTGCCGCAGCCGTCCTGGGGTTGTTATTAGGTGGGGCGCCGCCGCCGTTTTGGTGGAGAAGCAGGGCGCGTTTTTGGCCGGAGGGAGTGCTTTGTGCTACGGCCTGAGGTGCGCCGCGGTTGGCCGGCGCCGCGGGGCGCACCTTGTTGGTGCAGATCACCCATGCGTTGCAGCCGTCCGTCTCCTGGCAGGCCTGGCAGCAGGTGGCGGGGATGGCGGGGTTGCAGCCCTGGCACTGCGTGGTGCCGTAGCTCTTGAAGTCCTGGGTAGCGGCGTTATGGGGGGGTGAGGGTTTTGTGAGGGCGCGATCTCCGGGCATGCACGCCGCCGCGGCTGGTCGCATGCGCGCCATGCGGCCGGCCGCCGGCCGCATGCGCTGCCAGCATGCGCGCCCACGTCGACACGCGGCGGACGGCGCGTGCCGCGTGCGCGTGCTGCCGACCGCGCTCCCGGCCTGCGGCCGGCGGCTCGTGCGATCCGGCGCGGGCTGCGGCGCGCGGGCGCGCCCACCAGAACCAGGATGTCCCCCGCCAGGTTGCGCTGCGCGGCGTTGCACTCCGGCTTGGCGCACTCGGTCGTCACTTTGGCATAGTAGTCCGTCAGCTGGCCGCACGCCCAGGCTGTGCGGGGGAGGGGGGGCAAAGAGGGGCGCCAGATTACCGCGTGCGGCGCGCAGCGCATGCGCGCGGCCGCCCGCCGCTGAGCCCGCCTCCCATGCCGCTGCCCACGCCATAGGACGCTTACCAGGAGGGTCCGCGGCCGCCACGCCCACCACCAGCAGCAGCAGGGCCGCTGCGAGCGCGGTGCAACGCATGGGAACCCGGCGGCAGGCGCGAGTGACAAGCCTGGTTTAGCGGTCCTTTCGGGACTTGATTAGCTGAGTGGGATTTCTTGTGTGCAGAGTGTGCCAAATGGCTGGCACGAACACCCGCTGGCCCGCTTCTTGAGGGGGCGGCGCCGCACGAGCTGGCGAGCAGCTGCTGCAGCTGCCTCGCTCCCCCTCCCTCCCGCCCACCCTCCCGCCCTCCGTTCCGCACCATCGAGCCGCCAATGCTAGCTTTGAATGTGGATGCCGCACCCCATTCACTGCCGCACGGCGCTACCGTATGGACCGTGTCCCCCCACAAGCCGCGGTGCGCTGCCGCCGCTTTTGGCCCAGCCGCTTTACCAGTATGCTCCACCTGCGGCATTGCAGCACCCCTTGCAACCACCATGTTGGGTTATATAGGCATTCCGCGCACCCCTGTGTTCAACACACAGGTCGACTACCCTTCTACGACGACGGCTACATGGCCTAGCTGGCTTCACTACACCGATCTACAGTACGAGTGGGCAGAGTTCAATCCCTGCCGATAACGGATAAAAAAACAAAAATAGAAATTAGAAATTAGAATTAGGGGAGGGGCATGCAATAAATCTTTTGCGCGCTCCCCTGTTCTTTCTCCCCGCCGCTTTCTGCGAGCCCAGCCTCCATCCGTGCGCCAGCCGCCGGCGTGGCGGCACTCCTTCGGCCCGCGCTGCCGCGCTCCTTCCCCCACAACTTGGGCTGTTTGGCGGGATAGGCGGATTCATGCAGTTTGAAGGGCGTGTCACCCGTCGTTTGGGTTTTGTCACCCAGGCGTGCCAAATGTTCAGCAGTCAATGCATGGCTGCTGACCGCGACCGCGTTGCAATTGCGCACGCGTGCGCCGCGGTGGCACGCTGTTTCCTTGACCGGGCCTGGGTATGTAATCTACGGCATCAGGGGCCCGCAATCCTCAGTCCCTCACCCGCGCTCATACGCAGCCCCGGGCGGACTGCGCGCCAACAGACGCGCGGCTTCGCGCGGCGCCGCCCCGGGCACCGGCAGGGCGGCGCGGCCTGAAGAGGCCTCGCCCCCGGGCCTTTCCGCCGCTCCGCGATTGCGTTGCTTCACTTTACGGTTCCCTTCTGTCCGTCGCACGCCAGCTACGCAGTAGCACCGCGGCTGGCTGAGTGCGACCCGTCGCACCCCTCTCGGGAGCCCCGGCGCGGCGCCCCCGGGGCGGCAGCCTGCCGCTTCCGGCGCCTTGGGTTCCGAATTGATGCACGAGATGCGGCTCACCCGCGGGAGCGGGCGCTGCGCCCGCCCGCACCTGGCGGCGCTGCTCGTCGCCGCCGCGTGCCTGCTGCTCGCCGCGTGCCCCGCGCCCGCCGCGGCCGGCTCGGCCGCGGCGGCGGCGCCCGCGCCGCGGCTGCTTGCGCCGGCGGCGGGGCCCGGCCCGGCTGACGCGTGCGAGGTCCCGGGCTATGTCTTCATCAAGGGCTGGCAGCCCGCCTCGTGGCGCGGCGTGCTCAGCTGCGAGCCGCTCGTCGACCCCCGCTCCAGCTGCGACGCCGACGCGCGCTGCGTCGCGTTCACGGCGGTGAAGAGCGCCGCCGCGACGGCCGGCTGGACCTACGCCGCGCCCGCCGCGGTCGAGTGCGCCCCCGGCGGCGGCGCGGGCCGCCGGCTGTTTGGCCTCCTCGGCGGCGCCGCCGCCCCGCCGGCGCCCGCGCCCGCGCTGCGCGCCGCCGCCGGCGCCGCCGGCGCCAACGGCGCGCCGTTCCCGGGCTTTGGCGCCGGCGGGCGGCGGCCCACCTGGGAGTGGGGGTGGGCGCCGCTGGAGTGCGCCAACGGCACGGCGTGCTGCGGCACCTTTGTGGCCCGCGACCGCGGCGCCTCGGCCGCCTACGAGCTGCGCTGCGTCGACGCCACCGAGGCGGGCCCGCCCCACGACAACTACTACGCCCCCCAGGACGAGAACCACCAGTGCCGCTGCCCCTCGATGGACAAGACCTACTCCTTCTCCTCCACCCAGGCATACAAGACCGAATGCTGGCGCCAGCTGTCCTACTGCGGCGCGACCCGCTACTCGCCCTGCCGCCTCGCGTCGCCGTCCGCCGGCCTCGCGCGCGCGTCCGAGGCGGCGTGCGCCGCGGTGGGGCGCGCGGCGGCGGGGGCGTGCGCGGTGGTGAAGCGGGCGGCGGCAGGGCTCAAGGCGGCGCGCGAGGGCGAGGCGCGGCCGGCGCCGGCGTGCGCGGGGCCGGGCAAGTGCGGCGATGTGTGCTCCCTGTGCTGATTGTGATTGACTAATTCGCGCCCACGGCAAACGGCCTCCCGACGGCTGATGCCAGCATTCCACTCCCGTTCCTTTGGCGCGCGCTTTTTGCGCTGCGCGCGCGCGCGCGTGCCGGCTGCAAACCCGGCAGAAACTGCCACGCAAACGATACCGGTATTGCGTGTGCCTGCCTTTGTTCGAATTTTCTGCACTCGCCTGCCTTTTGTGTATAGCCCGCCTGCAAAAATCCAACCACTGCACACGAGCACCCCTTGCCTGCCTGCCTGCGCCTGCAGCGAGCGCGCGGCGCCTGTCTGTCGGCGATACAACCCGCCGCCCTCGCGGCCCTGCTGCCCTGTGGCCACCACCTAGGCGTCGGCGCGCAAGCCACCCTAGCCCCAGTAAGAACCGCCCGCTGCTTCGGAAAGGGAGCCAACCGCGCTGGCTGCTGAACGCGCCGTCGGCACGCGCAGCGCCAGATGGCGGGTCCGGCGGCAACCGCACGGGCGCCGCTCGCGCCGCGGGCACGTACCGTACCCCGGCGGCTGCCGGGCTCAAACCAAACCAATTCTACTTGGTTTTAGCGCCCGATCCGGACCCATGGTGACCCCGTTGGCCGCCACGCGGCGCCGGTAGAACCCCGACCCCCTGTGAGACGCGCCAAATCGAGGAGATGGCGCTCGCGTCCACCGCCCGCGTGGTGGTGCTAACCGTATGCTGGCCGGTTTCTTTGGTGGGTGGCGGGCGGAGGAAGAAGCGGGCTGGATTGCGGGTTTGGTTTAGCCGGTGGCTGGGTCCTGGCCGGTGGGACCTGCGTTTGCGCGGGTCCAGCTCTCCAGCGGCAGCCTCACGAACCCACAACACCCAATTCACGCCGGCCGGCGGCGAGGCGAGCGGCGTGGAGCGGGCGGCCGCCGCCCGACCGCACGGCCCCGCGACCACGCGCGGCCCCCAACCCCCACCGCCCGACGCTGCCGCGCAGGTCCTGGTTGCAGCGATGGCATGCGCGCGTCTCGTGCTCGCCTTGGGCGCCCTCCTGGGCCTGCCCCTCGCCGGCGCTGGCGGCGGCAAGGCGGTCGACGCGGCCCCGTCAGCACACACAGCGCGCCACGGCCCACTGCGGGTGCGGACCCCGGGCAGCACCGGCTGCGCCCCCGAGCCGGCGTCCCCCATCCGCCGTTGGCTGCAGCTGCACGAGTGCACGAGCGACGCCGCCTCGGATTCGGGGTCTGTTGGAAGCCCTAAGGGCACCGCCGCCCGCGCTGCTGCCGCGCCGCTCGTCAAGGTGCCCGCCGGCCCCGCCCACCCGGCCTCCGACGCCGAGGCCGGCGACAGCGACGCCAGCAGCGTCGGCACGCCGCCTGGCACGCCGCTCACCTGCGCGGGCGGCGCGCAGCGGCGGCCGCGCAGCAGCTGCCTTGCGGGCTCGAGCGGCGGCGGCGCGCACGCGGCGCGGCGCATGCTCAGCGGCACCAGCGGCGGCGGCACCGGCGGCGGCCACCCCGTGCGGCGCGCGGGCAGCGCGTGCAGCAGCAGCGACGGCAGCGGCGGCGGCGCGGCGGCGGGCGGCGGCGGCGGCGGCCTGCGCCGCGGCGGCGCCGGCTCCGCCGCGCCCCGCGGCGGCCGCGGCGACCACCACCCCCCGACCCTCGGCATGGCCTACGCGCGCCTCCGCGAGCGCGCCGCCGCGCTGCGCAACGCGCAGGCGGCGCTGCGCGCGGAGCAGCAGCTGTTCGAGGCGGAGCGCGCGCGCCTCGAGGAGGACGGCTTCCACCGCGAGGCGGACGTGACGCAGCAGCGCATCGAGCTGCTGTCCGCGCGCCGCTCCCTCGACGCGCGCGCCGCGGAGCTCGCGATGCGGCTCGACGCGCTGGACCGGTCCTGGCAGGACCTCATAGACCGGGAGGCGCACTCCATCGACCGCGCGCGCGCGCTGGCCGCGCAGGCGGCCGAGGTCGAGTCGGCGCGCGCGGAGCTCCAGGAGCAGGAGGCCGAGGTTGCCGCGCGCGCGGCGGCGGTGGCGGAGATGCAGCGGACCGTGGCGGCGCTGCTGACGCAGCTCGCGGAGGGCGCGCCCGCGCCGCTCGAGCCGCCGGGCGCCGGTGCCGAGGCGGCGCGCGACGAGGCGCCCGCGGCGGCCGAGGTCTGCGGGGTGGTCCCTCGGGATGCGGCCCCGCTGCCCTGTGCCGACGGCGTGGCGGCCTAGGGGTGGCGCCCCTGCCGCGCGCACGCGTCCCCCCTCAGTCGGCCTTCCTCGCCCCCCTCCTCCCCTTGTGTATTCATCGGCCGCTCGAGCCCCCCCGCCCGTCAATTGCCACCTTGTGCGCTCGAGACTGTGACCTTGTTTGTGCAGTTGGCACAGCGCTGCGGCCATTATTTGCCAGTTGGGGCCCGGCCTGCCTTCCCCCCTTCCGCCACCCGCGCACCGGGCGCGCCGTCGCGCCCCGGCCGCACTGGGGACGCACCCGACCGCCACGCCCGCGGGCCGCCGCGCGCCGCCGGCGCCCGCACGCGAGCGGGCTCGCACGTGCGGCCCCGCCACGCATAGCGCGCCGAGGTGCGGCTCCCGGGTGTGCCCCCTGTCGCAAGCCCCTGTCCAACTACTGTCCCTCGCTCCCCTGCTTAGCTCCTTGTGCCCGGTGGACAAGGCTCCTAGTATGGAGCTGCCTATCGGCTGATTTAATTCCCCGCGGACCCGAGGGCCCATCTCCCAACGCAGTGTGTGTGTACGCTCAAACTCTCGAGCCCTGGAGCCCCCCGCCCCCCTCTCACGCGTCGCCAAACCCCGCACCCTCACCCCGGCACCGGCGCCCGCCAAGGCGCCCAGCCGCCCCGCGGAAACGCGGGGCCCTCTGCTGCAGGGGCCCGTCCGCGCGCCGCGGCCGCGCTGCCCCGCAAGGGAATCGCACCTTTGCCACGGCACGTGCGCGGCGCGCGGCACCCGGCGGACGGGCCTGTTCTGTTCAACCCGGGCGCGGCGACCCCCCCTCCATTCGTCATAACATCCGCGCATCGGCGGCGCCAGGGGCTCGCCGGCATCGGCGGCCCCACCATGACTTGTAAAAGTGACCAAGCCCGCGGCGCGCTGCTGTCCTTGCTGCCTTGGGAGGACCTCTTGCCTTGGCGGGAGTCGGGATTTTACACACCTGCGTACGCAGGGGGAGGAGCGTGCGCACGCACACACAGGTGGCAGTTGCGGGCGCGATCGCGGGCGCAAAAGCCAGGCGAGGCGGGGCGGGGCGGGGTGGAAAGGGGGGGGGGGCAATTCGCGTTGGTTGGGGGGCGGCGCTGCGCAGGCTTGCGCCTTGGCGGCGCTGAATCAAACGGGGGGCGCTGCGCGAGTGCACGTCGGACGCTGCAGCGTTCAAGTGGGGAACAAATTGAGTGCGGGCGGGCAGCCTGCGCGCGCGCTCCAGCGTCGCGGACGAGTGCAGTGCAACGATGCGCGAAGGAACAGTCCGGGGCGGCTGCGGTCGCGGGGGTGGCGGTTTGCAAGGCGCAGCGCAACGGCAGTGGCAGCTCTGGCTGTTGAGCTGCTGCTGCTGCTGCTGCTGCTGCTGCTGCGGCGGCGGCGGCGGCGCAAGCGCGACTAGTCAGAAAGCGCGCTGCTGCGCCGCGGCAGCCGGGCCGGGGGCCGCCCTGGTTGCGGCTCCGCGGGCGGGCTCGCCGTGCGCCCGCTGCTGCTGCGGGCGGGGCGGGGCACAGGCTGCGGCACAGGCTGCGGCTCGGTTGGCGGGCTGGGCGCTCGGCCATCGTTGGAGGTGCCGCGGCCCGCGTAAGCATAGATATTGACCACGCGCGGCGGGAAGCCCAGCGGCGCAGGACTGGCTGCGCCGCTGCGGCCGCCGTCCACGCCTGCAGCCGGCGAGACCGCCGCCGCCGAGGCGCTGTCGCCGCTGCCCGCGCCGACGCTGCCCGGCAGCTCCAGCGCCAACTCGGCGCCGCCGCCAGCCGCCGCGCCACGGGGCGCTGCGACCGAGGGGGGGGAGGCCAGCTGCGCCCCCCGCAGCGCGCCGCGCAGGTGCCAGCTCAGCGCCCTGAGCCCGGACACCCGAGGCAGCTCGATGCTGCGGCCCGAGGCGGCGCGCGACGCCGCCGCCTCGGCGCCGGTGTCGTTGCCGGCGGCCGCTGCGGCGGCATGCTCTACCATCGCCCGCGCAGCTGCCCTGAAGTCGTCCGCCGTCGCATCTGCGCGCCCGGCCTGCACCACGGCCGGCGCGGCGCGGCCCGGCGACAGCGGCAGGCCGGTGCTGCGGTGCGACGCCGCGCGCGACAGCGGCTGCTGAGCAGGCTCCACGCCGCCGCAGGCCTCCGCATCCGCCGCCGCCGGCGCCGCAAACGCGCCGCACGGCGGGGGGCGCGGGCTGATGATTACCGAAACCGTCGCATCCGCCCCGCCCGCCGCGTCCGAGGCGGCGCCGGCGCCGACCTGCACGCCCAGCGGCGGCCGGCCCCTCTGCCCCCGGCCCGCGGCGCGGCACGGCGGCTGTGGTGCGGCGGCGGCGTCGTGCGCCAGCGCCTGGATGGCTGTGAGCACGTCTGACTTGCAGAGGCAGCAGGTGCAGTTGCGCTTGAGCCAGCCGTCGATGCACTCCACTGCGGTTTTTGGGGGGGGCATGCGCGGGGCGGGTTGAGGAGGGCTGGTTGAGTTGTGAGGGGGCCCATCGGCGCGGGGCACGGCAGAGGCAAGGCTCGGCCTTGGTTGGTTGTTGGTGCTGCGCATGTTGGTGGTGGTGGTGGCTGTGCGACTCAAACCAAAAACTGGCCAATCAGCAGCCTAAGAAGGGCCAGCCAAGCAACAGCCAACCGGGGGCCCCGCACCGTGGTAAAAGTGCCTGCACGGCAGCACGGTGACCTCCTCCCCGCCCTCAAACTCCACCAGGCAAATGCTGCAGCAGTCCGGCTCGCCCTCATCCCCCGCCCCCGGCAGCGGCGTCTTCTCCGGCGGCGTGTAGGGCTTGCGCGGCAGCGCGCCCCGCACGGGCGTCGGGCAGTTGCGCGCCGGCGGGGGGCCGCTTGGGAAGGGCAGCGGGCCGAGGCCGGTGGCAAAGTCGGCGATGCGGCGGCGGCGGCGCGAGCAGTAGGCGCAGAAAGCGAGGCCGAGCAGCGAGCTGGCGGCCACGGAGAGCACTATGATCAGCACCTGGGTTTTGGGGGGCGATGTTTTGGGGCACCGTCGGCACGTTGACCAACTTGGACTTGCCACCAAAATCGGCTCTGTTTCAGCTGTTGCTTCACATGCCTGCGTGCAGCTGCTTCCGCGCGTCAAACCCCCACCTCCACCCTCACCTCCTGGGGCTGGAAGCCGCCGCCGCCGCCGCCGCCGCGCTCCTGGGCGTACCAATCAATCCGGAAGCCGCCGACTGCGGGGAGGGACGGTATGGAGCGGCCGCCTTTTTGCGCATCGGCGGTGCTCGCGATTCAACAGCCGCAAAGACCCAAACCGGCAGCCAAAAGTCCAGCGCGCCGCCGCCACATGCCGCACAAAGCCAAATGGACTCAATACCGCATCAATGACCCTTCTGGTTTCAAGCTCCAAGTAAGCAACACCACTTTTGGCCCGCACCTCTCCGGTCCGTGTCGTTGCCGGTGCGGAACTCAACCGGCAGGCTGCCGTCCACCACCACGGCGGTCTGGAAGCGCGCCTCTGGGCCGCAGCAGCCGGGGGTCAGCACGACGGTGGAGGAGGGGTCCAGGTAGAGAATCAACGACTCGCCGGGCTGTTTTTGGGGGGGGTGGTTTGGGGTGTTTGGGGCGGGGATTGTGGGGGAGAAGCGCTTGCGGGGCTGTTTGGGCCCTGCTCGGCGCCAGCCACATGGCTGTGGGTCCACCGGCACAGGGCGGCGCCGGGGAGAAAGGCATGCCAGGGCCTTTGCCAGTTGGCTTTTGCAGCAGCGCTGCTCATGACTCATGAGTGTTGACAGGCAAAACCACCAAACCGCCCCGCCCCGCCCCACCAGCAGCGTTGAGTAATCGACGTCCAGCGTCACCAGTGACGGGGACGGCGGCACGATGGCCCAGCGGCAGGCAAAGTCTGGAAAGAGAGCGGTTAGATCGGCACGAGTGAGAAGGGAGCGTTTGTCGAGCCCCCTGGACTGCCGCCAGCCATCCAGGGCTCTGCACTTTCAAATCTTCAGCCCCCCGGCCTGCCCAGCCCTCCCGCTGCCAGCCCCCCAGCCCGGCCGGCGCGCCGCCGCCGCCCGCGCGGGCGCCGCCACTCACTCAGCGGCGTGTACGCGCCCGCCGCGTTGTTTGGCGGGAAGGAGCCGTGGTTCTGGCCGCGGGGGGCGCGGACCTCGTCGAGGTCGCCGGTGCACAGCAGCTTCCTGGGGGGAGGGAGGGGCGGCGGCGCGTTGATTTTGAATTTGCGCGCTTTGCAGGAGGGAGCTTGTAGGTGCTGTATGCTGTGCAAATCGTGGCCAGATCTTGGCTTGGCTCAGTGGCTCAGTTGGCTCAGGCAGTTTCAAGCTCAAGGCCTCGATCAAAGCAAGGCCCCCCACTCCCCCCCCCCCCCGCCGCACCGCTCCGTGTCCACGGGCTGCACCGGCGGCTGCACCGCGCCCGCGCCCGGCAGGTCCCCCTGCCACGGCACCGGGTCCAGCCGCGCCGACGCCAGCTGCGCCGCGCCGAGCGTGAAGTTTGCCCAGTAGGCGGCGCTGCCCGGCACCACGAAAAACAGCGCCAGGCCCTCCTCGTCGGTGTAGCGGCTGGACCAGGCCAGGCCGCCGCCGCGCGTCCACAGCGCCAGCTGCGGGCGTTGCGCGGAGGGTGCGGGCGCGGTGGGTGCGGTGGGTGTGGTGGTTTGCGGTGGGTGCGGGCGGTGCAGGTGACGCCCGGCAGACGGGACCACCTAGTCTTGCTTGCAGGCCATGTGCCCTGCCCTCCATCAGGCCGCTCCAGCCAGAAGCTCAACCAAAGCAATCACATTTTGGAACTGTATTGCCCCACCACATGCAAAGCCCCGTGCCCAGCAGGGGGCCCTGGGCCCCTGCCCACCTTTGCGCCGATGACGGCGATGTTGGTCTGCGCCGACTCGTTGGGCGCGAGGAAGAGGCCCCCCGACCACGCCAGCCGCGTGAACCGCGCCTGCAGCTCCAGCGGCTGCAGCCGCACGGCGGCGCCGAGCGCGAGCGGCGCGCCGGCGGTGGCGTCGACGGCGCCGGCGTCCGACTGGAACAGCAGCAGCTCCTCGTCGGCTGGGGAGGGGGGATTGGGGGGTTGAGTTGAGTTTAATCGAGGCGGGCCGGGGGTTTTAGGGCTTTGGGAGGGAGGCAGTTAAAGGCTGCAAACAGTGCACACTAAACAATGCAGGCTCGCCACGACGCAGCCGCCTTGGGCCCCTGCCTGCGCGGCGGCTCGTGCGGGCCCAGCACGCCGCTGCAGGCACCCCTCTTAACAGGCGCGCCGCGCCCGCACCTTCGTCCCGGATTTCGAGGGTGTACCGCTCCCCGACCGGCAGCCGCAGCCTGACGGTCTGCAGCTCCGCGTAGGGCACGCCGCGCAGCGCCGCCGCCTCGCCGCCGGCCGCGCGCAGCGCGACGACCGACATGGTGCGCGGCTCAGAGGGCACGCGCATGAGGCCGCCGTACACGCCGGTGGACACGAAGGCGATGGTGATGTCGGCGTCGACCTCTGCCGGCGCGGCGGCCCGGGCCGCGGGCGGCGCGAGCGCAACCGCTGCGGCGGGCGGGCGCGGCGCCGGCGCCGGGGCCGGCGGCAGGCTGGTGAGCGTGCCGCCCGCGTCGCCAAAGCCGGCGGGGGGCAGCTGCGGCAGCGGGCCCGTGGGGGGCGGCGCGGCCACCACCGCGGGCGCCGGCTGGGCTCCGAAAAACGGCAGGCGCAGCAGCTGCGCAAGCCACGACGCAATGTCGGCGCCGGCGCCGGGGCCGGAGCCGGCGTCGTCATCTTGCTGCTGCAGGAGTCGCCGCGACTGGGGGGGCCGCGGCCCCGCGCCCCCACCAAGCCCGACCGCGGCGCTCTGCCCAGGAGCGACGCTTCGGCGGACCACGCCGTCGTCGCCGGCCGCTGCAGCCGGGCCCGCCGCAGCGGGCCTGATCGCGCCCATCCTGGCGTCTCTCAGCTCTAGAGGCGCGTGTGTGGCCGTTTCCGCGCCGCTGGCTGCGACCAGCAGCGTGGTTGCGGCCAGCAGAGCCAGCACCGCCCGATCCATGGCGTTTGGGGCCCGCTGGCCGCTGTGCTTGCAGTTACGGCGATTATTACCGCCAGTTACTAGGCATTGAGGTCGATCCGGGGGGTCGGGAGCACGCGTGCGCCGAGTTCTCCGCCAACAGCCCAGCTCCTCGCCCCGTGCGAACCTAGCCCAGCATATCGTGCGTCCTGCGACCCGCCACAGCAACCTTTGAAATCATCAAGCAACGTTTGACTCCAAGTGAGGGCGCCAAGAGCCACTTGGCGCGGTCAAAGGACAAAGGGGTGACACGAACGCCCACCTCCCCGGCCGCGCCACGACAAATGAGAGGCGTTAGCCCATCCTGATCGTTTTTAATACGCAGATACTCCTTTCCAAAGCTTCGGGAGCTGGTACCAGCCCGCACAAGCGGGTTCGCTCCAGACTCGCGCCCGCGATCGCGCTGTGAACGTGGACCGCCCGCAGCGGTGGGGCCAAGCGACCCAAACATGATCGGGAAGGTCGCCTGCAGCGGCTCCCGCCCGGCGGGGGCGGGCGCAGGCCGTGCGCAGTAGGAGCGGCGCTGCTGTGCGCCGCTCGCGCGCACCGCCGCGCCGCGCCGCCGAGCCCCCCGGGCCTGCATGAGCCGGCAGGGGGCCATGCCGGCCGGCACGCGGCGATCGGGCGTGCGCATGGCCGGGCCGCGCGGGATGCAGACCCTGGCGGCGGTGGCGCGACACCGCGGCTGCCGTGCTTGGCACTGGGCGGCGGTGGTGCTGTCGCTCGCCGCGCTGCTGGGGGTGCTGCCGCGGGCCGCGCGCGCCGCGGATCCGCCCCCCACGCTGCCGGCCGACAAGGACGCCCTGCTGATGATCAAGGCGGCGATGCCGGCTGCCGGCGGCGCCGCCACCCTGGGGACTTGGGACGAGGCTACAGACCCCTGCGCAGCGGCATGGGCCGGCGTGATGTGCGAGTGCGGCCAGATTTCGGCGGCGACCGCATGCGTCGATGAAGCGCCCGACGCGCCCAGCAAGAGGTGCGGCTGCTGCGCCATGCGTGCGCGCGCGCGGCCGGCATGGTGCAGGGCGCTGCGTTTGGTGCGCGCATGCAGGTGCCGCGCGCTTGGGCCCGCCGGGTCATCCCGCCCCCTCCCCCTGCAAACGCCGACTTTTGCCACCTTAAAAAAACCAGGGTGAAGGCCCTCGTCCTTGGCCCGCTGACCACGGGGTCGCAGCCGCTGCGCGGCAACGTCAGCGCGGCGCTTGGCGCGCTTGGGGAGCTGCTGCTGCTGGAGCTGTCGCAGAACGAGCTCAGGCACGCGCGCGTGCTTCAGGGGGGGCTGCATGTGCGCGCAGCAGCATGCGTCAGCGCAGTGCCCCTCGTGCATGGCTGATGGGGCCTGCATGCGCGGCCTGCACCTGCGCATGCGCACGCATGGGGCGGCGGCCCCGATCAACGGAGTCGCCTCGGCCGCTGCCCTCGCACCCCGCAGCGGCACCGTGCCCTCCGAGCTCGGCTCGCTCTCCAAGCTGCAGTGGCTCGCGCTTGACGGCAACCACCTCAGCGGCACGCTGCCGGCGTTCCTTGGCACGCTGCCGGCGCTGCGGGGCGCGCAGCTCGAGGGAAACCAGTTTTCGGGGCCGCTGCCGGCGCAGTGGTGCGACAACAACGCCACCTACAGCGTGCAGGGCAACGCCCTCATCTGCGGTGAGCGGGCCTGGCTCGGACTGCGCAAAGGCGCGCCGCTGGCAGCTGCGCTGAGGCCTGTGTGCCACAAGCCAAGCCGTCTGAAAGGCCCCCACCTTTGCGTGGCGACCGCCGTCCACCCACAGGTGTGGTGCCGCCGTGCCTCGAGGCGCGCGGCGTGCTGGGAACCGTCGCGTTGGGGGAGACCTTCCTGCTGCCCAGCGGCAACCTGTCGTACGAGAGCGGCGGCTACTGCGACGACAGCCCGCCGCAGTGCGACACCGACATCGGCTGCAGGTGCGCGCAGGGGCCAGAGGCTTGCGTGCGCTGCAGCAGGGGACGAGGCCCCACCCTCCGCTGGCCTGAACCTGCAGCCCCTTTGCCACCCTCGGCTCGACTGACGAATCGCTCCTTCCCCCCTGACGAACCGCCTCCAGGGTGTTCGCCCCTACCTTTTTCACCTCCCGCGGCGTCGTCGCCTTCAACTTCACCGGCTTTGTGGACCCCAACTCAGGGCCGCTCTCTTACACCTGGGGCGTGGGCTCGGCGCCGGGGCTGGTGGATGTGCTTCCTGCCGTGCGGTACAACGGTGCGCGGCGGCTGGGGGCAGTCCGCCCAGACTGCAGACGCAGCGCACTACTGCATGATGGCTGTGCGAGGCGGCTGCCTTGATCCCTTCTGGTTATGCTTCCCTTGAGTGGCCCCTCTCAACACCCCTCCCCAACCGCTCACGGTGCCCCTGCAGGCACTGAGGTCATCCGCAAGGTCCGGCTGCGGGACGCCACCGAGAAGCCGCTGCGCTGGTACACGGTGGTGAGCAAACCGGGCGCCTTGGCCGCCCCGATTTGCGAGCGCTGAGGGCGTGTTTGTTTGGCTTCATGTTGGCACCAGCTTTACTCCCGAGTCCATTACACGGCAAACGCAAAATAAACCGGCCTGCCCAGGTGCACGGCCTGTCGTCGCTCACGCTGGCAGACGGCATGTCCTATTTCGTCACCGTCATCGCCGCGAACCGCGCCGGGCCGCGGCTGTCGTCCAATGCCAGCAGCGCGGCCGTGATCGCGGACACCACGCCGCCGCTGCCAGCCGCCGTCTACAACACGTGGGCGGGGTTTGCTTGCTTTATTCGTCTGGGGGCCGCTGGGCCTGCTGCACAGCACAACTGGCCACATTTGGCAGCGGCGGCGGCCATATCCCCCAGCAGCGCTGGTCTCGCCGAGGCGAGGCTCGCAAAAGCGCCCCGCCGCCCCGACTGGACCGCACAAACACCCCGTCCGCCCCCGCCTTGCGCGCGCCGCGCGCAGCGACGAGTGGCGGCAGAGCGCGACCACCAACGCGGTGCGCCACCTCGGCGCGTCGTGGGACAACTTCACGGACCCCCAGTCCGGAATAAGCGCCTACTACGTGCAGTTCGTCGGGCTGGCGGCCGCCGCCAACGCGAGCGCCGCCGCCGACGCCGCCGACGCGAGCTCGGAGGCGTGGGGCAGGGCGCCGGCCAGGCAGGAGGTCAACCTGACCGACCTGGTCAACGTCGGCGTCGCCAACAGGTGGGTTTTGATTGCTGACCGGGCCACAAAAGCTGCGCGATTCTGCTGCTGGAAGGCTTTGCCGCAAATGCTTGCCTGGTCGGCTCAACGCATGACTGGCACCCTCCTGCCTCCCCTCAAAAACCTTTGACCCCCAGGATCCGCTACCCGGTGCGCACGCTGAACGACAGCTTCCAGTACTTTGCCCGCGTCACCGCGGTCAACCGCGCCGGCCTCAACGCTACCGCGGCGGGGCTGCCCATCCGCGTCGACATGGCCACGTAAGAGGCCTGCTTTTGGGGGGGAATTGTCTGCTGAATCTGCCAAAGCCTGCCCCTAAAGCCCAGCCTACTGTGTGCTCTGGGCAATTTCAATTGCCTGCTTTCGCGTGCGCACATCGTTTGAAGGCAGCGCCCCCGACCTCGCCCCCACGCCGCAGCGGCGCCAACCTGTCCGCGGGCGCTATGGCGCTGGTGATCGTCCTGGTCAGCCTCGTCTGCCTCGGCGCCGGCGCCGGCCTCGCGCTGCTCATCGCGCGCGCTCGGATGGTGCAGCAGCGGCGGCGCGACAAGGCGCGGGCCATGGAGAGCAAGCAGGTCAAGGCGCTGATGTACGCGCTGGCGGCGACGTCAAACTCGAAAGACGTGGGTCTGCTGGGGGCGCATTTGGGGGGAAAGGGGCTTCAGGGCCCGAGTTTTCAAGGGCTTGAGCACGAAGGGCCATCGGTATCTTGCGATGTCATGCCATCCCCCCAAACCGCCCGCAGGCTCAGCCCACTGGGAGCTTCACTTCTGCGGTGCCGGGCAGCAAGTGCGTAGCGGGAGGAGGCAGTCGCTGTAATGGGATGCCTTGCAGTGTGCACGCCCCGACCGCGCATGCACGCAGTCATGGCTGTGCCAGGCTGAACTGATTACTCATCGCCACGCCCATTGAATCGCGCCAGGCTGACCACCTACGAGCAGCTTAAGGTGTCGGATGACTTTGCCTTTGTCCTCACCGACATTGAATCCAGCACAGAGCTCAGCCAGGCGGACCCACAGGCGTTCCAGCAGGCAAGGGGGCGGCGAGGGCTGAGCGGGGCTTTTGCGTGGCCCTTTTTCTCAAGCAGTCCAGGCTCTGCCATGTACGCATGCACATCGCTGCAAACCGACAGGAGCAAACCGCCGAGCAGCTGATTCACCAAACCCAACCGCCGCGCAGATGCAAGAAATCCACGACTCGGTTATGCGCGAGGGCATCGCGCGGCACGGCGGGTACGAGATCATCACAGAGGGCGACTCATTCAGTGTGGCATTCACGTCGGGTGCGCGGGGGGTAGGGGGGGGGCGCAGGACATGGTCGCTTGCGGCTGTTCAACCATTTACTGTGACGGGCTGAGCTGTCAACTGAGCGGCCCCCTGGGGTTCTGCGGCTGAGTTTTTTGCCATGCGATGTCTCTGTTTGGCAAGGCATGTCAGACCGTCGTAAAACACAACGCCACCCACCCTACCCCCGGCCGCGCAGTTCCCGCCGCGGCCGCCTTTTGCCTGGACGTTCAGTACCGGCTGCTGGAGACCAGCTGGCCGCGCCGCGTGCTGCAGATGCGGCCCTGCCGCCCCGTCCGCAGTGAGTGCTTGCATCCTGCTGCCGGCCCTCCCCGCCGCTGGCTGGCTCACCGCGCCGTGGCGTGGCGTGACGGTCCTTGACGCGCCTTGTGCGCGACCTGGCTTGCTCTTCAGGGGGCTTTGGACCCTGTTGGCGCGCCAAGCCGTCGACCGCCGCCGCCACCGCCCTCAACCCCGCGCGCGCCCACTGCTCCCCGCAGGCGCGACCGGCGACGTCCTTTTCCAGGGCCCCCGCGTGCGCATGGGCCTCCACTGGGCGCGCAAAGGCAGCGTCGTGAACCGCCTGCACCACATCACGCGCCACCGCATGTTCTCGGGGCCGGGCATGCAGGTGCGGGGCCCGCATGCTTTGGGATGGGTTTAGGGTGGCGCGCGCTGGCTGGCGCATCCGGCTTGCAAGTGTGGGCAGGTCCCCGCCCTCCCACGCGTGAGCATGCCCCCTTTTTGTACCAATCATTTCCACATTTGTTAAGCAGCACGCTTTGCAAGCCGCGTGCGCACCGCCAAGCCACATCCCTCCACACAATTGCGCCCCTCTGCCCGCCACCACTGACACCCCTCCCCGCACACCCCCGCTGCCCCCCTGCCCTCAGTACACCCAAGAGATCGGCGACTCGGCCTACGGCGGGCAGGTGCTTATGTCATACGACGCCTGGCAGGAGCTAAGCAAGGACATGGCGGCGGCGGGGTGGCCGGTGGTGCACCTGATCGGCATGTTCCACGTGAGGGGGGGGCCCGCCGCGTAGGGGCCTTTTGGATTCCAACACCCTGGGTTTTAGCAGCATCAAAGAAAACCCTGTGCGTTGTTCAACTGCCTGGCAGGCAGGGGGACCTTGTTTGCAGCCGCCTGCGCCGACTGCCCCTGCCACCCCCAAGCCCTGTCAGCGGCTGGTCCTCATCCCCACCCCCACCGCACGGCACCCGCCCGCAGCTGCCGTCGGCCCCGCACCCCGTGTGGCTGTACCAGCTGAGCGAGGTCATCGGCAAGCCGCTGGGGCGCACTTTTGGGCTGCCCAGGAAGCTGGCGGTGGAGTGGCCTGACGTGGGGGGGACGTACAAGGTGGGGGGGAAGCTGGGAGTTTCGTGTCGGCAGTGGGGCGCGCCGCAGCCTTTTCCGAGACGCACGCGCAGCTTACTAAGGACCCCGTTCCGGCGGGGCGAGGGCGCGAAACGCGACACCAGCCCTTTGCCTGCAACTTCTGCGCAAATGCGGACCTCCCTTGCCCGCAGGTTTCCACGACGTGGCGCCTCTCCATCTGCCCGCCCCCCGCCCTCAACCGGGACGGCGCGCTCGCCTTCGTCGTCTGCCGCGTTGCGACGGTGCCCGCCGGCGCCGCCGGCCCGATGCCGCGGCCGATGCAGGACCGCTTTGAGGAGATCACTCTGATGCAGGCGCAGCAGTTCAGGGGGTACTACTTCCCTTTGGAGGCGCAGCTGCAGCAGCCGGTGCGCGTTTGTTGGTGCTTTTCGGAAAGGCTGAGGCCGGGGCAGGGAGCCAACGAGATCAACATGCTGCTTGAGGGGGGCTCGCACCACGCGCAGCGCGTTTCAGCCCCTTGCGTCCTGTTGCAAACACACCCTCCCCGCTTCGTAAACAATGCACCACCAGGGCCGAATGCTGCTGGCGTTTGCGGAGACGATGGACGCGCTGCGCTTCTGCCACGCAGCCCAGATGCTCTACATGTGAGCGGGACCGGCGCTGCCTTTCTTCTTGCGGGAAACCTGTGCGCTGCGCCAGCTCACAACCGCCCTCTCAACCCCAATCACCCAAAAAACACAACCAATCTAAACCCCAACCCACCCCCCACAAAAAACCGCCCCCTGACAGGTACTCCACGTGGCCCGCCGAGGCCCACGACTACTTCGGGGTCAGCGTGCCCAGCGCCGACGGCCGCTGGGTGTTCCAGGGGCCGCGCATCGCCATGGCGATCCACGAGGACTCGTCGTTCGAGGTGGGTTGAGGGGCTTTGGGGTTTCAGCAGAAGTTGGGATGCCAAACCCAATTCACTGGTTTGAGGGGTGGTTTTGCCTGCCAGGATGTTTCATCGGCAGCAAAAACCCCAGCTCCCACAGCGACACACCAAACCGCCCCCTCACCCCAACCGCAGGCCACCCAGCTCTCTGCGCTGCGCGGCGTCCTCAGCCCCACCGACGCGGTCTGCCTGTCCGGCCCCGCCATCTCCTTTGTCCTCGAGCTGGCGCGCTTCGTGCGGGGCGGGCAGGTGGTGCTGAGTCAGACGGCGTGGGAGAGCGTCAAGCCGGCGGTCACGCAGCATCCCGGCGCGGTGCAGGTGCGCGCGGCTGGGGGCAGTGGAGGGTTGCCGGTGCTCGGGGCTGTCTGTGAGCGCCCCCAAACCGCTGGTGTGTGGTGTTGTCCGACTCCCCCCTGCCCCCCCTCCCGCAGGTCATCAGCCTGGGCACCCACATCCTCAGCCCCGCCTACCCAGAGGAGACGCTGCTCATGGAGGCAAGGCCTTGCACGCTCGTGATTTGAACATGCTGAGCGCACACGCGTTTGTTGCGTGCGTGTGGGTGTGTTTGCCACCTGCACCAGACAGTGTGTTGTTGCTGCACCCACCCAAGCCCCCCCCACAAAACCCAACCCCCAAACACTGCCCCCCAAACGACCAACGACCGCCCCGCCAGGTGATGCCCAACCTGCTGGCCCGCCGCGTGTTCAAGTCCCCCAACACGCAGTACATGGTGCAGCCGGGGTACCGCGACGCGCCCGACATCTCGCAGCCCATGGCCATCGTGTTCTGCAAGGTGGGAACAGGGGCCCGCCCCATTTACGCCCGGCCGCACCAGCCACTCGATCGCCGATTGCACCTCAGCTGTCAATTGCCCCGCAGGTGGCCCTTCGCAGCATCACCCCCATCTCGCGCGTGGCAAGCAGCTTTTGCCAAGCTTGCATGCCGAAGCTCCCCTACCGCCCCAAGGGGCGCCAAACCCCTCCAACCACATGCACGCCCCCCTTCCAACCCCCAGGTGTGCAAGCCGGACGAGGTTGCTGCCGCCGAGGGGCCAAACGGCCACGACCCCAACATCATAGGCCTTTATCAGGTGTGGGGAGGATGGGGCGCGCACGCACGCAAGCAAGCAGCCACAGAGACAGAGACCCAAAGACTGTCTGTCAAAAGCAGTTGCGGGGTTTGCAATCAACACGTGCCACGCGGCTGGTTACTGCGAAGCAAAGCAAAGCAAACACAGGCTCACACACACCAAACGGAACCACAAACGCAAACACGCCACCCCCCCCCAACCGGCAAGGCCTGCGTGCCCATGTACACCTGCATGGCGCGCGCCCTGCTGCTGGTGTACGGAGGCTACGAGTGCAAGGAGCCAGAGGCGGGGAAGTTCACGCTCGCGTTCAAGTGAGGGGCGCCGCCGCAGCCCGCATAACTGCCCTGGCGTTGCGCCTTGCTTGCTGCTGTGCGGGCAGGGCCACAGGGACAACTCAACCCTCTTGCTTCTGGGGTCCAAATGAGGCCCAAAGGCTCCCCGCTGCCGGCCTTGTTGTGGCCGCATGCGCACGTTGGCAATTGGTTTTGTGCCGCACCTCACCCCGAGCCGCCCCCGGCCCCCAGGCGCCTGGACAACGCGCTGCAGTGGGCCTGCCGCCTCCAGGCCGAGCTGGTTCACCTGCCCTGGCCAGACGACCTCCTGAGGCTGCGCGACTGCACGCGCCAGCAGGGGCCGCAGGGGGAGCTGGTGTACGCGGGGCTGCGCGTGCGGATCGGCGTGGCGTGGGGGCGCGCGGGTGCGGCGGGCGGCCTGGTCAGGGGGGGCTGGGGCGAGGGCGAGCTGGCCGTGTGTGCTGCACAGCCGAAGGAGGAGCGCCGCTGGATACAGAATTAGAAGGCCCAAAATGTGCTTGCGGAGGCACGGCGGTGGTGAATCGGCTTGCGTTCCCGCTGGTTTGACCGGGGTTTGACCAAGGCTTGACCGGGTTCCCGACCTCCTCCTCGCAGGCAGCAAGAAGCCGCTCAACACGGGGCGCGCCGACTACTTTGGAGTGGTGGCCAACACCGCGGCGCGCGTCATGGGGCTGGCAAACCCGGGCCAGGTGCGCGCGCGCTTGTTGACCTCTGCCGCAACATGCCGAGTTGGGTGCCTGAGGGGTTCAACAGCCCGGGCGTGCATCCCTGGGCAGCCCTCGCATCTGAATAGGCTGCCAGCCGCAGGCCTTTGGGGGCCACGCACCCTCCCTGGCCGCCCAGCGACCGCCGACACCGCCCGGCCCGCTGCACCCTTTGTGTGCCCCCCCCCCCCCGCGACCGCAGGTGCTTTTCGAGCTGTCCGAGCGCCTCATCGAGCGGGACGCCGGCGTGCCCCCCAGCATCGACTTTTCAGCGGTCTACCTGCCCGCCGAGGGCTGGGCGGAGGCGCCGCACCTGCTGAAGCACGCGGCGGCCGTGGCGGCCGAGAAGGGCGAGGGGCCGGAGGCGCTGTGCATCCAGCTGCGGTCCCTGGGGCCGCAGCGGATCAGGTGAGGCGGCCGCGTGGGCGGGGGGGCCGCCTGGTTTCAGCGGGTTGGACAGATGGCCGTGTGCATTCCATTCGTCTTCTGGCGTGCGCGGCGCGTTTGCATCCAACCGTCGGGCCTGTTCCTGGGTGTTCCACATGGACGCTCCGATTCAAAAACAAAAACTGCGCAACCAAAACCCTCTCCCCCCGCAAACGGCAGGGGCCTGGACGGGCCGCGCGTGATCTACGAGGCAGTCCCCCCCGGTCTCATCGGCCGCAACATGCCGCTCAAGCCGGAGCACGAGCAAGCGCGCACGCCGAGCCCCAGCGCGCGCAGCGTGACCAGCAGCCAGGGGTGCGTTTGCCTCGTCGGCGGCGCCTCAACGAGGCTCTCCTTGCTTGATTCGAACTGGGGCACCAATTGGTTGGGTTTGGGTTTTGTGCAGGTGGCCTTCAGATCTCAAGCTGACAACATCAAACACACCACACCACACCGCAAATGCAACGCCCCCAGGATTCGCCAGCGGATCGACAGCTGGGTGGACAGGGGCCGCAGCGGCTGGCTGCTCCGGAAGGTCGTCGCCACCGGCAGCTTCACAGACGGCGCCGGCGGCACGCTCGCCGCGCTACGCGCCTCATCTAGCAGCTACACGAGCGCGGCCAGCGGCGCAGGCGAGCGGTACCCCTCTCGCACCGCGGCGCGCGCGCCGGCGGCGCTCGCCGACGGCGGGGAGGGGGCTGGCGGCAACCCGTCGCCCCGCAGCCACAGCTTCCTTGCAGACGGAGAACTTCCGGGCAGGCGCTTTGGCGGCCGCGCCGCCGGCGCCGCATCGTTCGGCCCCGGCGGCTGGCTCCCCGCGCGGCAGCTCAGCGGCAGCCCCGCGACCGCGGGCGGGCCGAGCGCCCGCGGCTCGCCGCCGCCGCACCACCAGCACGGCGCGCCGCGCTCCTCATCGCTCGACGCGCCCGGCGGCGCGCTCGGGCTGCTGCGGCAGGCCAGCGGCAGCTACCCTCCCATTGCGGGCGGCGGCGCGGGGCCGTCGGCCCTTCGCGTCCGCTCCGGCAGCGGGGGAGGGTTGGCGGGCGTGCAGCCGCTGCGGCAGGGGAGCGGAACGCACTCGGGAGTGGGGGGTCCCGCGGCAGACGCGTCGACGGCGGGGGCGCAGTTCCCCCCAATCCGCACGGCACCCAACCCGGCAGGTGCGCGGCTGCGTCATCCCTCGCCTGCTTCACCTCTGCAAACGCAGCCACACACCCCGCGTCGCGCCCGCACAAGCTCAGCAAGGCATTCCTGCACATGCACAGCCACCTGCTCCTTGCGCCAACCGCCCCGAATCCCCGAACAACCAAACCCGCGCCCGCAGCCCCAGAGCAGTGGACCGACAGCGGCGCCGACTCGCCGTCCGAGTCCCCCCTCCCGCCCGGCCCCTCCAGCCGCCACGGCAGCTTTGCGAGCGCCGCGGTGGGGCGGCAGGCGAGCGATCTGTCCACGCTGTCGCGCGACGGCGGCGCGGCCTCGCCGGGGCCTGCCTTCCTGAACAACTCCTTCATCGGTGGGTGGCTTCTTGCTGCTCCCGTGGCGGCGCATGTTTCAGTGCAGGTGTTGTGTGCGCTTGCATTGCCCAAGGCTGCTGCCAAACAGTCCACCAGGCCTGGAAGCGCCCCGCGACTCAAGTTTACAATATAAAACGCGCGCACAGTGACAGGCGGCAACGGCGGCGGCGCGACGCGCCTTCCCGGCCCGCTGAGGATGCTGGAGCGGCTGGGCGTCCGCGTCGGCGGCCGCAGCCGCGCAGCCGCTGTTGCCGCGGCCGCGGCCCTCCGCGGCGGGGGCGCGGATTCGCCGACGCCGCCGTCGCCGCAGCACGCGTGGGCGCCTCCCGGCCAGGGCGACGCGGCCCCTCAGCAACAGGTGTATGGCTACGCTCACATGGATGATCCGACTTACGAGGAGGGCGTGATCAATGCTTTTAACGAGATGAGGAGCAGGCCAAGCCAGACCTTCCCTGCGGGCAGTGGCGGCAGCGCTGCTGAGAGCGGCGGCACGGCGGGCGGCCGTGCCGCCGCGCCAGAGGCCAGCGGCCGGCGCAGCCCCCACAGCGGCGGCGGGCGGCACCGCGGCCGGGGCTCTCCCCGGCACCAAGCACGCCACGGCGGCCATGATCGGCGCGGCAGCAGTGGCGGCGGCGGCTCGAGGCACAGCCCCCGCGGCAGCGGCGGCGGCGGCGGCGGCTCGCCAGCACCGCCAGCCTCGGGCGCGGCCGGCGTGCGTGAAGAGCGAAGGGCGAGTCAGGAGGCAGCAGCAGCAGCTGGCGGCGCCGGCCACAGCCGCGGCGCCAGCCGCAGCCCGGAGGGGGCGCGGCTTGGCTCCGGCCAGCACGGCGCTGGCCGCCGCGTGAGCCCGCTGAGCGGGCCGGGGCACGCTTTGCTGTCTGCTGAGGCGTCGTCGCAGCCGCTGCCCCCACAGCAGCAGCAGCCGCCGCCGCCGCAGCAGCAGCAGCAGCAGCAGCACTCGGCTGCGCCAGAGGGCGGTGCTGCCCCTGTTGCGGCAGGCAAGCCGGGCGGGAGGCCAGCAGCAGGTGAGGCCTCTCCACCCCGGGTGACTTTGGCTTTGGCACGGGACGAAACCGCTGGTGGCTCGCTGCAGCCGGCAGAGCCACCGACGCCAGCGGCCGCGCCGCCGCCGGCGCATGCGGCGCCCTGGGCATCGCAGCAGCGCGCGGCAGCCGTGCTACCTGGCAGCCCCAGCAAGCCCGCAGCCCTGGCTGGCGCGCCGCCCGCCGCCCTTGTGCACCCCGCTGGCGCGCAAGAGGGCAGCAGCAGCCGTAGCAGCGAGGGCAGCAGCGACGACGGCGGCTGCCAGGGCGGCGGTGGCGGCGGCGCACAAAGCGGTGGCTGCGAGGTGCGCTATGGCAGCGTGGTCGGCCAATCCATTCCGGAAATGGTATCTCTCGAGAGGGCCGCTCAGATGGACGGCCGGGGCGGCGGCGGCGGCGGCAGCGGCGGCAACGCTGGCGGCGGTGCCGCAACGGCTGCCAAGGGCAGGGGGTGATTGCGGCCGAGCCGGCCGTGTGCTGTCACGAGTTTCTTTGTGTCCTTGCTTTTTTCTGCCTGCAGGCCCTGCGCTAGCACAGCGTCAGCAACTAGCCACAACACAACTGCGCCGCTTTTCCTGGCGCCCTTCAACCCTCAACCGACTGGAGCCCCTGTTCTGCAAGCCGCAGCTGCAACTGCTTCCTCCTTTGCCCGCCGCGCCGAGCCAGCCGCCGAAGAGTGCGCGGGCGGGCGGCTCTCCGGCGCATGCACTGCCACACTGCCGTTCGTCTGCCTCCCTCAATGCTCACCCCTCACAGCAAGAAAGGGTTCTTGCTGCGGCGACCTGGCGCGCCTTTTCCACCCAGTCCAACGCGCGCCCCCTTTCATCTGACTCGCTTTGCTTGCTGTCCTTGTTTGCAGTCATTTGGCTTTCTGCGCATGCGCCGAGAAATCAGGGTGTAAGGGTCAGGAGCAAAGTACGCAGGATGTAAGGGCTCCTAGACCCCCAGCAATAGCGATGCAGCCCCCAAAAGCAATTGGCAGCTCAGCAGTCCCTGCGCGCCGAGTGGCTTGGCAGGAACTTGCGCAGTCAACACTCAACAGTGGACTGCCCTTTTTTCTCTCATCAAGAAGCTGCAGCCGCTGCACAGTCCGTCGACAGCCGGCTCCACATCGGCTTGGGCGCCGCAAACACCGCCGCCGCCTCCCACGCCACGCAGCTCATGCCGCCGCCGCCGTCGCCGGCCGCCGCCGCCGCGCCCCGCCCCGCGCGCGCCTCCGCGCCGGGGACTGCCTCGACTCGGGACAGCGACGCGTTGAGCGACGCGACGTGCGTCGGCCCCACCGGCGGCGGCGGCCGCGGCACCGGTGAGGGGCCGCTGTACAGATCCAGCATGAGCAGCCGCTGGTAGTGGCGCTGGCGCTCCTCGATGACTATGGGCGCCCGCGGGCAGCTTCCGCCGCCGAGGGCCAGCTCCAGCGGCGCGAACAGCGTGGGCTCCAGCTGCGTGACGTTGGAAGAAAACTCCAAAGGCATGCCGATCGCGATGCCGCCGGTGTGCGCCCAGTCCCAGCGCTTAGCCCCCGCAGTCACAAACTCCCACCCGCTGCCGCCGGCCGTCCCGGCCGCGGCCGCGGCCGCCGCCGCGGGCGCAGTCGCGTCGCCGCCGAGCAGCCGGCGTGCCGCGGGGGCGCGCTCGCGCCGGTGGTGCCTCGGCAGCGGCGCGGTCACGGCGCCGCCGTGCAGCAGGCCGATCAGGCCGTCCGGAATGTCATGGCCCGCCGCAGCAGCGGCTTGCTCCGTCGGCTCGCCGCCAATGCTGCCCGCAGCGCCGCGCCGCAGGTGCTGCCACTCGATGCTGCTGCCTCCGCCACCGCCGCCGCGCTTCGCCGCGGCGGCGCCGTCCGAGGCGGTGGGGCGCGCCAGGTACCAGCCGGCCTGGTGGTCGGCGATGTTGGCCCTCCAAGCCATGAAGCCGTCGCTGTTGTTATAGGGTATCTCGTTGACATAGCCCCTGCTCTTGTACAGCACGCCGGCAGCAAAGTCCTCGCCTCCAATGCTGATCACCGCGTGCGCCCGGACCTGCCTCGGGCCCAGCTCGAGGCGGCACGTTGCCGCCTCGGCCGCCTCGTCGTCGCCGCAGTCGCTGGCCGGCTCGGCGTAGAAGTGAGCCGACCGCGCGGCCAGCGGCGCGCGCGGTGCGGTGACGCGGACGCCGGCGGGGGCGCGCCAGAGCAGCAGCGTCGACGCCACCTGCCAATCGCTGCCGGTGGCGCCGGCAATCTCGACAGTCAGCTGTGCGCCGCCGCCGCTCTTGCTGTTGCCGCTCTTGCCGCCGGCGCGCTCGCCGGCGCCCTTGCTGCCGCCTCGGGCCGCCGCGCGCGCCTCGGCCCCCTCGCCCACGGCCGCGTTGAGCTCGCCCAGCCAGGGAGACAGGTCAAACGTGTAGGAAGGCAGCGTGAAGGTGGGGTGGCCGGCGATGGCGCTCCAGAGGCGCGGGTCAATGCCGCCGGTGTACATTGTGTATTGGATGGGGTAGAATCCGGAGAGTTCTCCGTTCACATAGAGGCGCAGCTGTTGGTTGTTTGATGAGGGTTTGGGCGGGTGGCATTCCACGCTTTTGGGACCTGTTGCTGGTGCATCGACCGTCCAGCAGGGGTTTAAGTCATGAACGGCGCTGGAACGTTTGCCTGCATCTCGCAGTGGGGCAACTGGGGCATTTGCTGAGGTCCAAGCCGATCCCCGCACCTCTCTGTACGGCTCGCCCGTGCTGACGCCGCCGCAGGTTGAGTTTGTGAGGTTGCCGCTGGGGTTCATCGCCCAAAACTCCTCGCAGTAATTGGCCTTTGGGGTAACAACGACCTGCGAGTTTGGTGAGTTTTGTGAGTGTGGTAAGTTTGGTGAGTGTTGAGAAATACGAGAGTGTGAGCCCCAGGCCTGTTGGCCCCAAGGCTTGCTGCATCCTCAATTTGAGCCAGCTCGTACATTTAAATGAAGGCGCCCCCCTCAGCCACCGACCTGTGCGCGGTAGGCGTTGCCGGGCTCCGTCACGCTGGAAGGCAGCTCAAACGTGGCGTTGGGCCAGTGCCTGGGGCTGGCGGCGGCGGCGGCGGCGGCGAGGGAGGGGCGAGAGAGGCGGTCGCGTCGGTGCCTGGGGGCTGCTGGCCGCAAAGGGAGCTGGTCCGTGCTGACACCAAAGCCATCGCGCCGCCTCCCCACGATCAGTTCTCAGAAACAGAGCATTCCCCCAAAACAGGGCAGGCCGAAAGCACCCCACGCGCTCACCTGTCTCCCGCGCCGCTCAGCGTGGACAGCGCCTCGTCAGAGCGCCCGCTGCGCACCGCTTCGGGCACGAGGGGGAACGCCTCGTCGGGAACATCCGCATCCCTGGCCGCCGCCTGGCATAGCTTGCCTCGGAGCGGCGGCGCCGCCTCGAAAGCGGCGTCGGCCCCGGCCGCCTCGGATTTTGGGCCCGCGTGCTTGGCCGCCGCCGGACCGTAGAACGCTTCGAGCGTGGCAGAGGCCCAGATGGGCGCGTTGTAGGTGTTTGACAGCACGCTGTCGAGGCGGAAGCGGGTCGGCAGTCCGGGGTTTGACTGGACGTAGGGCAGCAGGTTAGTCACGTCGACGGTCGTTGACCACCGCTTGTCGCCCTCGCCGGGGCGCGCGGGCTCGGGGCACGTGCCAAAGCCGGCCTGCGGTCGTTTTGGGTGCATGGTTTGTTTGTGCGGGATGAGGTGGTGGCGCATGGCTGGGCGGCTCAGCTGGTTGCCAGGATCCGGTTGCCAGCGTTTAAATGCAAGTGCTTGACAAATCCCGTTCTGGGTGGCACCCAAATTGGGTGCAGGCGCGTTCGCCCGCCCCAATAGCTCGCGTGCCAGCAAACCCAAACGGCGCTGCGCAGCATTTGTCTACGCATGCGGGCGCGCGCGACCAGCCGCCACCCACCACCGCGTGCCCGATCTGGAAGGAGTAGGTCCGGTCAAACTGCCGCCCCGCCGCGAGGCGAAAGTCAAACCGCAGCAGCAGCCGCTCCGGCCGCGCGCCGCCGGCCGCGGCGCCGCCGCAGGCGGCGGCCAGGTCGGTGGGCATGGACCCGTGGAAAAGGTTGAGGTAGCCGTCCGTGGTCAAACTGCGCGCGAACGCAAAGGCAGACTGCTTCGGCGGACTGCCCTCCCCGGCCGGCCCGGACTGCCGGCCGCCGGCCCAGCCGTGCCTGGATTGCCCCTCGGATGACGATGCGTAGCAGAGGTTGCTGATGTTCTGCCCCGGCAGTCCGTAGCTTTCCGAGGCATTGAAGGAGCAGGGGAAGGGGGACCAGGGCATGAGGGGGAGCTCGCAGGAGCGGATGCCGGCCCCCGCGGGCCGCGCCACAGGGCGGGCCACGTCCACGTTCTGTGTTTGGGGGTTGCTTCGTTTGTTGGTGGTTTTGGGAGGGTCGAGCAGCGCTGAAGAGGGGCAGCAGCAGGAGGCGTCGGTCTTGCGAGAGCCTGCGTCCAGGGTTCAGTCCTAGGTCAAACCAAGCGCGCGACGATGCCACCGCATGTCGCGGCAAACCCTGCGCATGCAGGCCACGCGGCCTTACCTCATGGCACGGATTCGTTGCGTTCTCGCAAGGCAGCCTCATGTCTATGGGGAACTGCCGCACGCCCGCAGTGGACACGGCGGACTTGGCGCCGCCGGGGCCGGCGCCGAGGCCGGAGGGACGGCGGCACATTCCGAGCTTGGTGCCGGAGCCCGGCACGCGCGAGCAGGGCTCAAACACGGGGAACTGGAAAGCGGCCGCTGCGGACGCGGGGGGTGCGGCCGCGGCGAGCAGCAGCAGCAGCGGCAGCAGCGGTGCGAGCTTCTGGCGCGCTGCCGCTGCCGGCGCCAGGCCGCGCCGGGGCGCGGCCTGCGCTGCCGCGTATTTCATTACGCGACAATCTAAGCGATTGGGCATCGCCTCGTGCGCCTTTAAGCCCCTCGGGCCGACGCACCGCGCACGGTCCAACCAGACGTGCCCGCGGTTTGGCGCTCGGAGGGGCGCTTATGTAGGGCATACGTGTTTCGGGAGGCTTTTAACTCGAATCTCAAACGCTTCACGGAGTTTGCGGCAAACCCGATGTCAGGGCGGCGGCGTCCACGGCAGCAGCGGCTGCAGGTGCCGCGGCTTGCTCGGCGAAGGACAAGCCAATCCGGCCAGGCCCATGCAGGCGCACTGGCAAGAGGGATCCACATTGCACGCAATGCAGGGTGTGCATTGCCCAACCAAGCCGCTTCGTCGCGACGAAACCCATGACAAACCAAACCAGTCCGTCCGCCTGCCAGGCCGCAAAATGAACTCAAGCCCTCGAGCCCGTTGCCAGCCCCCACAAAACACTTTCAGCAGCACACCGCAATGCTCGGGGCAGCGGCGCAGCAGCAGGCGGCGGCCGGGATGCAGCAGCAGCGACGGCGGCGCGGCGGCGCAGAGCAGAGCAGCAGCAGCCGGCTGCCCAACCTTTGGTGGCGATCCTACAGCGCAGATGCCCTGAGGCACGAGGACGCGCGGTTCGTGGCCCTGCAGAGCGCGGAGGAGGTGGTTTTCGACTCTCAAGAGAGTCTCAGGTGTGTTTTCGCTCCCCATTCCCCACCCGCGCCGCCTACTGGACCGGCACAGCGCGGCATGGCTTTCGAAGAGCTTGCTTGTACGAATGGCGCTGTGCAGCGGGCCTGCGGTGCTGGTTTGCGACGGCCGCTGCCGCGCCGCCGCTGCGGCCGCCGCCGCTGCTGTCTGCTGATCGCGCGGGACCGAACCCCGATCCCCTCCGGACCCCCCGCAGCTACGCGCGCCAGGGCAGCGACATCTGGCGCCGCGCCCACGCCGGCCGCGTCACCACGGGCTGCCTCCTCGCGGCGCTCGGCTGGCGCCACGAGCGCGCGGCGCAGCGCATCAGCCTGCAGAAGCCCATGCGCGGCAACGAGCACCTGCAGCAGGCGTACGCCCACCTGCTGGCCGGGCCGGACGCGGAACTCGAGGCTGCGCTCAACGGCGGCCCCGCTGGCGGCGGCGGCGACGGCGGGGGCGGCGAGGGCGCGGCCAACGAGCGGCGGCGGGCCGAGTTCAACGAATCGCTGCGCGGCGCGGCGCCGCCGGCGACGAGCGCGGAAGGTGGGCCGCGGAGACGCGCCGCATTTGGGGCTTTGCCCCGCACCTCAAACCAGCAAACGCTTTGCGGAGGCCTCTGCGTCGAGTAACCACCCAAACCACCCCTCCACTCCCCCCACCCGACCACGCCCCGACCCCGACCCCCGCAGCCCGCCGCGCCGCGAGCGAGCAGGCCGCGCTCGCCGGCACCCTCTCCGTTCGCCTCGCGTGGGGCCGCATACAGGAGGGCGCGGCGCTGCTCTCGCTGATGCGGCTGTTCCCCTCTTCAGTTCTGGAGGAGGTCGGCATGTTCGTGCCGGACCCAGGGCAGCTGCCCGGCGGCTTCCCGCCCGCAGATCTCCCGCCGCTGGGGGCGTCCCCTGATGCGATGATCTGCCACCAACTGCTGCTGACCGCCGAGGAAGTCGCCGCCGCAGCTGAGGCGCTGCGCCGCGCCGGCGGCGGCGGTGGCGGCGGCGGCAGCAGCGGCGGTGGCGGCGCGGCGGCGCGCGCCGCGGCGGCGAGGGCGCTGCTCGAGGCAGGGCTGTCGCGCGTGCCCTGCACGTGCGCGGCCCGCGGCAGCAGCAAGGGTGCGGCCAGCTTGGGTGCCTCGGCCGCGGCCGGCTGGGGTGCGACGGGCGGCGGCAGCGCGGGCCCTTGCGGCGGCCTTTGCTGCGAGTCAGTCGAGGCGCAGCTGCTTCGCTTTATCGAGCGATCGGCCGCCGAGGCGGAGGCGATGGTCGGCAGCAGCGGCGGCGGCGGCAGTGAGGCTGGCGCGAGCGGCGGCGGCGGCGGCGGCGGCGATGGTGAGGCTGGCGCAAGCAGCAGCGGCGGCGGGGAGGCGTACCCCTTCCGCGTTTGGGTGCGCGAGGTGGTTGAGGTCAAAAACCACTGCCCGTTCGTCATGAGGTGAGTCGGGCATTGAAACAGGGTTTGGACGGTTGCGCGGGGCGCCACAGCCCTGCCGACGGCGCTCGCTCGCGCTGCCCTCCTGCCCCGCTCCGGTCACCGCCAACCCTGCGCCAACGCATCGGGCGTAACAAACAACGCCAAACAGGGGCAAGCGGCGCGGCAAGAAGGGGCGCGTGGTGCTGGATTACACAATGCACCCGTGCACCCCCGCGGCGCGCATCCAGCCGGCGTGGGTGCCGCAGCTGCAGCTGCACATGCTCTGCGCCGGCACCTGCAGCGCGCTGCTGGTCAGCAGGTGGGCCTTGGCTGCTGATCCTGCTGGGGCTTTTTGCCGGTTTCTGCCGTCGCCTGGCTGTTTCACTTCCTGTTTTGCATGCGTCATGTTTTGCTTTGCCTCGTCCGGCACAGTTATTGTGAGGCAAGCCCCCAATCCCACACCACCCAACCGCCCGCCCGCCTGTCGCCTCGCAAACCCGGCGCTACCGCAGGACGCCCCACAACGGCCTGCGCGTGTTCCGGCTGTGGCGGGACGATGACTACCTCGCATCCCTCCTGGCCGTGCTGTGCACGCTGCGCGCCCGCCACGTGTTGACCGGCGCGGCCCCAGCGGGCGCGCAGTTCCTCGTCAACCCCGGGCAGTCCGAGGCGCTGGCGCGCACGGTCCAGATCGCGCGCGGCGCCTCGGTCGTCGCCGAGCCCGGCTGCGCGGCGGCGGCCGGCGGCGGCGGCGGCGAGGGCGGGGGCGGCGGTGAGGGCGGGGAGGACGGCGGCGGCGTGGAGGATCTGGCGGCGGCGGTGCTTGTGCCGCCGTTGTGCGCTGATGGCTCCAACGCCTCGGCCTTTTGGCCGGCCGCCTGAACCCTGAACCCTGACGGATTTGCGCAGTAAGATTCAACCAAGAGACTGACCATGCACGGGAGTGGGAGGCACAGGCACAGGGGCGGGGCGCCGGGGGTTTCGTCTGTTTACAAGGCGCGCCTCGGTGCGTTGGGCCTGCTTGTCGTTCATGTGCGTTTGGGGCTGTTTGCCGATTTCGGCACCCAATGGCAGCTAGCCAGCTTTCGAATCACATCACAGGACAAAGCAGATTGGCAGTGTGGTAGAGGCGGGCCACACGCGTCAAGGGGCGGCAAGAGCGCCTTGAGGCAGCTCAAGGCCGGCACGGATTTGTTTTCGGCGCAGTTGCGCGCGTTGCGGCAAATTGTCGGGCGCCCGAGATCGGCAGGGGCCTCCCTTCGGCCTCGCAGCAGTTGTGCAGGCTCGCATGAACAGAGAGGGACGGGTCGCTGCGGGGCCGCCCCAGCCACTCGCCACAGGGGCGGCGCACGGCCTCCCGTCGCAGCACGCACAGCGGCAGTCCAGCCGAGCGCGCGCGCACCGACATCACTTCCACCCCAAAGCGGCGCCCACGCCGCGGCCATTTGGCAACAACAAGACAGCGCCCGCGAGGAACCCAGCCAGGATGCGCGCGGCAGCCCCTTTCGCCACGGGCCCGCAGGGCGCCGCGGCCCCTGCGCCTGCGCTCAGGAATCCCTCACCCTGTTGCACAAGCAGCTGCACCTGCTGCACCAGTTGAACCCCATCCAATCCTGCCACACACCCTTCCGCCTTTCTGATCCTTGGTTTACACTGTCTTGCAGTGCTCTTTCTCTCCGCGCCACAAAGCCTTTCACCATCCCTCAAACGAGAAGAGGGTACATATTGCCGCGCGGATGGATCGGTGTAAAAAAGCACAAGTAGGGTGGCTGGCAGGGGTGCTTAAGGGCCGCAGAGGGGGGAACAACAGGCAGGATGCTTGCGCGCAATAGTGTGTACAGCTGGAAACAAAACACCCGAGAGGTGTTTGCATATTTGTGCAGTCACATCGTGGGAGCAGCAACGGGAGCAGCAATATGTTTGCATCAACACCCCTCATCACACGGGCAGCTCGATTTCCCCACCGTCCGCGTTTTTGGCCGTGCGGCTCCCGCGCCGCACGGTGACAGACCCACGGCGGCCCTCCCTGGGTGCGGGCGCAGCAACCGACAGGCGGCGCAGCGGCAGGGGGCTTGCAACGCTGGGGGTTGCGCCTGCAGCAATCATGTTGCGAGGAGGGGCGTTCTTGCCGGCGGAGGAGGGGACCCGGCTGTAGGGGACAGTGGAGACACGCATGAGGCCGGTGGTGGGGTCGGGTGACACCTGCAGAAGTTTAGGGGGCGCGGGCGGGGCGGAAACAAGCTTTAAAGTGCTCGGTGAGTCAAAAGCAGAGGGGCAAGAGAGAGCAGCAGGGTGTTTTGCCAGCTGTCACAACCAACCCTGCCCACGCACCGAGATGACCGACGCGCGCGCCAGCATTGCAGGCGGGGGCTTTGCCAGCGAGGCGCGGCCCAGCGGGTTGGTGTAGGTGGCGGCCGCGCCACCGATGGAGATCTCGCGCCCTGTTGGGGTTGAGGGGAGGGGAGCAGATTTGGTTGGCCAACCAGCGCACCCACACAACCGCCAGAGCACACAACAAACACAAAGCAGCAGCCCGCCCCACAGAACACACAAAAACCCACCTTTGACAGCCAGGTAGCGGGCGCGGCTGCGCAGCCAGGTGCTGTAGCTGGAGCGGCTGCGGACGCCGTTCGAATTGAGCAGCCAAGACATGGCCCTGGGTTTATTTGGGTGGGTTTGATGGGTGTGAGGGGCTTGGTGGGTTTGCAGGGTCGCGAGGCTGGGCGTTTCCTGTGCTGGCAGCGTGCATGCAAGCAGCAGCCCGTGTTTGGATGGATGGGGCTCACCATTTGACGGGGTCGAGGCCCATATGCCAAATGAGGGACCTGTTTGGGTGGCGTCGGGGTTAGGAGTTGTTAGTAAATTGTGCGCAGGCACAATCGGCCAGTGGTATCAAAACAGCTGGATGCTGACCAACTTCAGCCACCCCCACCCCAACTACGCACCAGACCCACGCGACGACGACCCACTCGCCAGCGCCGATGACTGAGGGAGTGAACACGCCCTCAGTGCCGGCCACGGGCACGGCACGGCTCGGGAAAAAGCGGGGCTGCAAAGAGGAAGGGGGTTGGGGTTTTGGGAAGTCAATGTTAGCAGAGGCAGCGGTTTGAGGCAGCAGCAAGGTCGGTTCAAGCCATCTCTCCCTCAAAGCAAAAGAACAAACCGCACCATGACACCGTTGCTCTGGGCGCAGAAGAGGCAGGGCTCCATGAACACTGGGGGCTTGGAGTAGCCGCCGAACCCAAAGGCCGCGATGAGGGAGGAGGCAACCTGTTTTTCGCGGTTGTTTTGGGGCGGGACAGTTTAGCAAGAGGTCGAGGCTGGGATGCGCCTTCACACAGATGCAAACCGACCCAACCTCGGAGGCGACAGCAAACACCAAAAAACTTCACGCCCACCTGTGCCCCCAGGAAAGCCAGGTAGGTGAGGGTGCCGGCGCGGTCAAAGAAGAGTGGCCCACGCAGCGGGTGACAAAAACGAGGGCCTGGCCCGAGATGGAAACCTGTGTCGGGGTTTTTTTGGGGGGAGGTGCTGGTGTTTGATGGCTGCGGCTGCAAAGGGCTGGCGGTGCCAAAAAAACGCAGCGCTGCGCGCACCACTGCACAGCGGTTTTGAAACCGCCGCACCGCACCTGGCTGTAGAGCAGGCTGCGCAGCTGGGCGCCGCGCACGTACCGCTGCTCCGCCAGGCACTGCTCCAGGGCAGAGGCGGCACCAGGGAAGCCGGGGTACAGCTGGGGGAGGTTGGTGGGTTGAGGTTTTGGGGTTGGAAGGTGGGGTGGGCGGTTGGCTGTTTCAGGAGGTGGACAGCTCCATTGGGGGGCACCGTGATGAGGGCGAACGCAGCCAACACTGCCCCCCTCACCTTGGAGGCGGGTGCGGCGGGGTCTGCGCCCGCGGCTGCGATCAGCTGGTTGCAAAAAGGCACGAGCTCGTCGGATGCGATGTTGAGGCTGAAGAGGCCAATCCGATCCTGGAAGAAGGTGTTGCGGGAGGCAACCTGGAAGGGGATTGAGGCGTTGGGGTGTTGTCGTTTCGAAAGCTGGCGGCTGCAACACCGCAGCTGTTTCATGCAGCGCGTCTCACTCCCAAACCCCAAATCATAACCAAGCCAAAACTCAAAAACAGCGAACCAAAACGCACGTGGTAGAGCACCCAGGAGGAGGCGGTAAGGTAGAGCCCAAACACGATGCCGAGGGCAAAGATGTTGCGCAGCCGCCAGCTGTTGGGGGCGGGGCTGCGTGGGTTTTTGGGGTTGTTTGCAGTTTGGGTGGTGAGTTGGGGTGGGTTGGGGTGTCTTTTCAGGAGGCCACACTCTGCTGCTCGGAGCTAAATAGCTGAACAGCAGAGCTGAGCAGACAAAACGGTCACGGCGTCACCGCAAACACCCCACCTGGGTGTCACCCGGTCCTTTGAGAGTGCGATCATGGCGCCATCGTTGAAAACCGCCAGCAGCACGATAAGAATTGTGGGGAAATACCTATTAGAAGGAGATTTGAATTGAGGACTTGAGGGGAGGAGTTGAGGGGAGGACTTGAGGGGAGAGCGCGGCTGACCAGGTTTGGGGTCCAGACAGCCGCAACTGCCCGAGTGCCACCCCGGTTGTACACCCCGCCCCCCAAACTCACCAGTTGTACGCCACCGTGAGCAGCCCAAATGTGAAGCAGACCCTGAACGTCATCGCGACTGTGTATTTAGCATAAGTTGTCATGCGCTGGAAGATCTTGCGCGCGCCGATGACCGCCTGGTGGTTTTTTTTGGTGGGGTGGGGCGGCGGTGGTTAGGCGCGCCGCGTTTGAACCCCAAAAGCGGCCCCTCCAGCCCCCTAATCCTGGATACCCAACAAACCACATCAACTGCCCAAAACCCACCTCAACAATCACGCTGAGCCCAGGCTCTGTCAGCTGGCCCCTAGCAGAAACTTCAACCCCCAAACCCAAGCCCCCCAAAAACTCAACCCAAAGTCCATAAAACCCACCTCAACAATTACGCTGAGGCCAGGCTCCGTGAGAACGATGTCAGCAGCCCCCCTAGCAGCGTCGGTTGCGCCGTGGACAGCAACGCCGACGTCTGCCTTTTTCAGGGCGGGGGCGTCGTTGACGCCGTCGCCGGTCATCCCTACCAGGTGCTTGCGGCGCTATTGGGTTGGGGTTTTTGGGGGGTGGGGGTTTGCGTGCGGGTTGGGGCTGTGCTGGGCATCAAACAGCTTGTGACGTTCGGCACAGGGTGTTGCGCAGAGCAGGCAAACAAGTCAAAATAAATTCGAAAACTCCCCACCTGCAGGATCTCCACGATTTCGAACTTGTGCTCCGGGAACACCTCTGCAAAGCCGTCTGCGCCCTCGACCAACTCCTCCACGGTGGCGCAGCCCTCCACCAGGCCGCTGCCGGCCTTGGCCTGCGGGGTGCGGTGCCGTTGCAGTTGTGCTTGGTGTTATGGGAGCAGCGATCGGGGCGGCAACAGCAGGCCACCAACCACCCAACAAGTATGCAGACCACCCAAACTAAACAAAAAACAAACAAGCCACCTGCAGCAGCTTTTCGATCTTGAATATGTTCAGCCCCATCCCCAGCTGCCGGGCGGTTTCCACGCCGATGAGCTGCTGGTCACCAGTGACCATCTTCACATCGATGCCCTTCTCATGGCACCTGTTATTTTAGGTTGTTGTTGGGGTTTGTTGGGGTTTGTTGTTGGGGTTTGTTGTTGGGGTTTGTTGTTGGGGTTTGTTGTTTGGGGTTTGTGTGTTGTCTGCCCTTGTGTGTGTTGGGCGCCCAACACACAGCCAGATACAAGCTTTGAGAGGCTGAAGCAAAGCACTGCGTTCCCCAACCCCAACCACGCACCTCCTGATCGTCTCTGCGGTGTCGTGGCGCGGGGGGTCGAAGAGCGGCAGCAGCCCGCAGAACTTCCACTCAGTGCCGGGGGCGTCCGCGCTGCCCTCACCTGGGCATCGCAAAAGCGGCAGTGGTGTTTGGGGGCAGCAAATTGGGTTTTGATGAGCATGCCAGCAGGCTGCTCAATCGGAAAAACCGCAGCGAAAAACACCTGCCCCCCTCTCACCCTCTGCCACGCCGACGCCCAGGGCGCGGTAGCCCCTGCCGGCAAACTCCACAATCTTGGCCTCAGCCTGGGTTTGGGGGGAAGTGTTTGTTGTGTGCGCTGCGGTGGGTTTCTGGAGGCTGGCTCGTGGACCAAGGGCGCAATGCAATAAAACACCAGCCACCCACCTCCCCCTTGATTTTGTCGAAGTTGTGGGCGCGCTTGAGAACAACCTTTTGGGGGGTGGAGGGAGTTGTATATGTTTTTGTTGCAAAAAGGCTGTGCTTTGTGCTTCTGCCGGCCCCCTTTAAAATCCCCCTCAACTCCCTGGCAAAAACACTCCACCCAACCCACCCACCTGGGGCGCCCCCTTCATCACCCTGAACGTCCTGCCGCTGGCCCCCTCCCGCAGCACCGCCATCGTGAACTTATCAGTGGGGTTGAAGGGCGCCCACCTGGCGGGCGGACGCGGGGGGCGACATTTGCTTGTTAGCAAGTAGAGGGTGGCGGCGCCCAACAGCCCCAGTCTCAAACAAGCTCAAAGCAGCAAGCCAAACAAACACAGTCCTTCCCACCCACAGCCCAACCCAACCCAACCCTTACTTGACCAGTTTGTAGTCGTTCCAGACCGTGTCCTTCCCGCCATATGAGTTTGCCAGCACCACGTCTATCGCCTCCTCTGTGACGGTGTTGGAGCCGAGGCAGCCGTACTTGAGAAGGGACTCGGAGTCAAAACCTGGGGGGAGGGGGGGGCAGGGGTTCAGGGGTTGTTGGGGGGGCGCAGGCACCAGGGCGCAGGCACCAGGGGGGGCGCAGGCACCAGGGGGGGCGCAGGCACCAGGGTGGATGTTTAGGCAGCAGGGCTTGGGCTGCACGCTGCTTGTGATTCAAACGGAAAACAAACAGCCCACCGTTCATTGGGAAGAGGGCAACGTTGTCCACTGACAGTTTGTTGAGGGTCAGGGTGCCGGTCTTGTCGCTGCAGAGGATGTCCATGCCTTTTTTGTTTTGGTTTTTGTTTTGGGGTTGGGGCGGGTGTTTTGCGTGCGTGAGGTTTGAAGTGTGTTTGCGCGTTTGTGGGTGGGTGTGCATGCAGCGGATGCCGCCTGAACTTGCTTTGAATGCTGGCTTTTCAAGCTGCCCCTGACCGCACCTGCCATCTCCTCGACGGCGCTCATCCGCGCCACGATCGCGCCGTGCTTGGCAAGCTGCGTATGTGTGCGTGTGAGCGACGGCGTTTATTTGGGGGTTTTGGGGTTCAAACGCCCCTGCTGCAGCAGCGGCAGCACACAAGAGAGGCGCCAGCTGCGGCGGCAACACGCCCCCAACCCACCTGGCTGGCGCCGAGGGCGAGGGTGACTGACAGCACAGTGGGCATAGCAATGGGGATGCCGCCCACAATGATTACTAGCAGGTTGGTGAGGGTGGGGCACATGCCTGGGGGGTGGTTGTTTGTGTTTCGGGGGCAGAGGCAAGCGTGAGGTGGCCGATTGCTAGAAGTTGTGTGCGACTGATGTGCGGGCCCGGCACCCCCTCAACTCAGCAAACAGACAGGCGGGATTTGCAAGGGCAGCCAGCAAAAACACCCAAAAAACCCACCCGGCCCCAGGTCGCAGCGGTGGTGGTAGAGCCCAAACTGCATGCCCAGCTGCAGTACGATCCAGGCACCAATAGTCACCAGGCAGATGGCACCAATCTTAGTCATGACCTAGTGTGTGTGTGGGGTGGGTGGGTAGGGGATTTAGGCAGGTTTGGGTGTTGAAGAGACAGCAAGAAAGAGCAAGGTGCTGCTGCAGGCAGCTGGTGGCAAAAAAAATGAAGTGTGCTGCAATACTCAAGCACATAACCCAACCTTGGCGATGTTTGCGACGTTGTTGGTTGCGGAGATCAGCGCCGCGGCGCGCCCGAAAAAGGTGTTGATGCCTGCGGGTGTGCGTGGCAGGGCGGGCAGTTTTCAGCGGCGTGCATTAGCCTTTCAACGGCAGCAAAAGGGGCTCCAGACTTCCACAGAAGCTGCCCAAAACCAAGCCCCAAGGGTCAAAACAACAGCAGTCAAGCAAGCCTGCCCCCCCCGCACCTGTCGCATACACGAGGCAGTGACGTTCTCCGGCCTTGCAGGTGGACCCGCTGTAGGCGACGTCACCAGTGAACTTCTTAACGGGGAGGGACTCCCCTGTGAGGGCGGCCTGGTCGATCTGTGTGTGCGCAAGGGAGTTGAGAGAGGATTTGGTTGGTTGGTTGGGAGTTTGTTGGCACCAGGGTTGCGGCGCTGAGGGCTGTTTTGGGGCCCCTAAAGCCCCACAACCCTCCCCCCCTTCAATAACAAGCAAACAGCCAACCAACCTGCATCGGTGTCTCGTCCTCATCCTCCGCGTCCCCCAGGATTTTGATGTCGGCCGGCACTATGTCACCGAACTTGACAACGAGAATGTCACCTGGTGGGGTGTTTGTTTGAGAAGGAGCGGATCGGTGATTGCTCCAAACGCCCTTCCTTGCTGGTCTCTTGCAGGCTCTGTGTGCAACACCTCAGGCCCAAACTACCCCATTTGTTGCACCTCCACCCATCCCACCTGGTACAATGTCGACGGCGTCCATGGTCCTCACTGTGCCATCCCTCATGCACTGGAAGGTGGAGGGGAGTTGTTGACGTTTGTTTTTGGAGGGGGACAAGGTCAGACAAGATGAGTTCTGGGTTTGCAATTCAGATCAACCTGGCACTAAAAAACGTAGCGCAGGGCAGCAAGAGGTCTGCAGACTCAGACAACGCACCTTGCACTTTGGGGCAAGCGCCCCGGCCAGCGCCTTGATTGCCTGGTCGGCGTTGGACTCCTCGACAAAGGAGATCATAGCGTTGAGCAGCAGCAGGCCCAGGATCTGTTGTATTTTATGTGTGTGTTTGGTGGGGGGCTTTAGTTTGTGCTGTTTTGGGGCACAAATGTGAAGAGTTTTCAGGGTGGGCTGCCTCCCACAAGGCACCGCAACGCGCAAGCTCTGCCTGCACCTCAAATCCCGCCAAATTTCTCCTAAACAAACCCACCAGTGCAAAGTCTGCATAGTCCAGGAGGATGATGGCCAGCAGGGCAGCAACCTCCATGGCCCAGCTCAGGGGGTTGTTGAGGTAGCCCAGGAAGCTGGGTTGAAGGGGGATGGAGGTTTGCCCGGGGGGGCCCAGGGGTGCTCCGCCACAAACAGCGGCAGCGGCTGCCCGCCGCAGCGCTGGGTGTACAGGTAGACGCCTCCAACGACGCCGGCGGCCCACAGCAGCTGCGGGTTTTTTGGGGGGGACAGGGGCGGTGCGGTTGGCGCTTGGAAGGATGGGCGCGGTTGGCGCGTGTGGGGGTGTTTGGGGTGTTTGGCGTTTGGAGGGGGAGGAGTGTGGTTGGCATGAAGCGGGGGGGTGAGGGGCGGACTGCGGCGCTGGCGGTTGCGCCTGGTGGGGAGGCGGGTGCGGGCGGACCGGGGAGCAAGGCGCGGGGTTCGGGCCTTTCGTTCTTTTGCTTCAAAAGCTGGATGCTTCGAATCGTGAGTGGCACCAACCTGGAGGAAGCGCTTGAGGGGCGTAACTGCGGCGGGCGAGGGGAGGGGCCGGGGGGGGCGGGGCGGGGCGGGGCGGAGGGTGAGCCGGGGGCAGGTTGCGGAACGGCGGGCGGGGCCAAAGCGCGCAGGCCGGCGCCCCGCTTTTGCATAGACGCGCACGGCAAGCCGCTGTCTCTCACAGCCGCAGGGAGCTCAACACCGGGCGGGCCGCTCAAAAACGATGCAGCCGCCCCTCAAAAAGGTCAAAAGACCTTTGGTTTGTCTTTTGGACAAAGGAAGAAGGCCCGACCCCCCCTCCCCACCATATATGTGGATGAGCACCACAGAAACCCCCAGGCCCCCCGCCCCCAGGAGGCACAGCGGGTCCAGCGCCGCCGCCGCCACGCCGTCGCCGCCGGCAAGGCCCACCGCGGCGCCGCCGGCGAGGGCGACGGCGGTGGCGGTGAGGCCGAGGCGGTAGCTGCGGATGGTAGGAGGGGGGAGGGGGGGGTCGGTAGTCGGAGGTTGGGTTTTTGAGAAAGGGGTCGGTTGTCCCAAGGTGGGGCCGCAGTGGCTTCAACTTTGGGGCTTTGGTGGGGCCGAGGGGCTTTGATTTCGGTGCGCACTGTCCACCATTGCGCAGCCCGCCACTCCCCGACTTGTTGCCGCCCCAAATGGGCGCCGCAGCAGGTGGCGCGCCCCGCCGCCGACCCCCCAGCACCGCCGCGCCGCCGCCGCCCCCACCCCGGCGCCCACCAGAGCACCTCCAGCTCGTCCTCCGGCTCCACGCTCCACCTGCCGTACACGCCATCGTACACGGGGCGCCCGCTGGTGCTGGCGTCGCCCTCGGGCGCGGCCGCGCGCGGCGTCGGCGGTGCGGCGCGGCGGCGGCGCGGCGCGGCGGGGCCTGCCGCGGCCCGGCCGACGCCGAGTCGCGTCGGGCGCGCGGCCCGCTGCAGCATCGTGCTGGGCAGCAGCATCTCACGGGCTGCGGGGGGCTGGGTGTGATCACCAAGAAGGCAAGAACCGGCGAGCGGGCGAGGTCGCGCGGCTTGTCAACAGGGTGGTGTCGATTGTACTCGATCTCATTTACTGGAAATTGGGATCGCGACCTTCACACTGGCGGCAGCTGCTCGCCGCGGCTCTCGGCGCCCATATGCTGCTGTCCCCCCGCGCTGCTGCTCTGGCTGGCCCCCTGTCGCGCCTGGCAGCCCGTCGCGTGGGAGGCTTCGGATCGGCCGCGCTCGCGTCCAGGTGCGGCCCCGCGCTGCGTGCCGCGCCGCGCCGCGCCGCGCCGCGCCGCGCGCGCCCTCCCCGCGCCTCCCATCGCCGGGCCCCCACGCGCGCAGAGCGGCTCGCACCCACATCGCCCTTATCGCCCCCTCCCCGCAGGCCCCCACGCAGCGCCGGCGCGCCGCTGCCCGCGTCCGCGGCGGCCGCCTCCTCTTCCTCCTCCGCCGCCGCCGCCGCAGCAGCAGCGGCAGCAGCGGAGGCGCCCGGCGCGATGCTCGAGGTGGTGCGCGTGCCCGCGCTGTCGGACAACTACATTTGGCTGGTTCGCGAGCCCCGCAGCGGCGCGACGGCGGTGGTGGACCCCGCTGAGGTGGCGCCGGTAGAGGCGGAGCTCAAGAAACGGTGGGGGGTGGGGGTGGGGGTGGGGGGGGGTACGCCACGGTGGTGGGCCTTTTAGGTTAAAACCTCTCAAGGAAGCCGCCGGGGCTGTGCCGGCTGGGCGTTCACCGGCCACCAGGACTGGAAACCGGGTCTTCGGCGGTCTGGGGCGCCGGGCGCCGAGCCAGCAAGCGCGCCGCAATGCGGGGCGCACGCCGCGGCGCCCGCGCCCGCACCCACGCCCACGCCCCCCTGCCGTGCCTGCCCCCCCCCATCAATTCAACCCCCGCAGCGGCTGGCCGCTGCACTTTGTGCTCAACACCCACCACCACGGGGACCACGTGGGGGGCAACCTGGAGCTGAAGAAGCGCCACGCGGGGCTGCAGGCGCGCGCTTTTTCCTTTGCAAATGCCTACGCGGGCGGACGCAGCTGCCCCTGCGCCGGTCCACAGTCCAATTGAACCTGCTGGCTTTTTGCCATGCTGGCTTTTCACGTGCTGGCTTTCCCCAAAGACGTGTGCGCACGCCGCACAACACACACCCGCAGCAAGCCCAAAAACACGCGACACGCGGACACGGGGACCCGCTCCCACCCCCTGCACGCAGGTCGTCGGCCCGCGCGCCGATGCCGCGCGCATCCCCGGCATCGACGTGCAGCTGGGTGACGGGGACGCCTGGAAGGTGGGGGGTCACACCAAAAGGCTTTTTACGGTTGGGTGGGGGCCCTGTGGCTGCGTTGCGCGGGCTTTCAGGGGGCGGGCGCGGCGATGAGTCGTGGCTCGCTCAACCGCAGCGCCTGCCACCAGCCCCATTTGGCAAGGCCCACGCCCGCGGCCAGAGGGGCGCGCAGCAGCTGCTCCCACTGGCGGCAGCTACTGCGCGGCGGTGGGCGCAGGCGCTGTGGTTTTTTGTGTCGCGGCTGGCGGCGGCCGGCGCCCGCAAACAAAAGCACTCCGCACCCCCACCCCAACCCCAACCCAACACACAACCCCCAACCCCCAACCCACCCCAAACCCCCAACACACAACACACAACACACAACCCAACCCCAACCCCGAAAAAACCGGCAGCTCGGCGACCTGGAGATGCGGGTGTTTGACACGCCAGGCCACACGCGCGGCCACATCACGCTCTGGTTCCCAGAGGCAGCGGCACTCTTCCCGGGTGCGCGCGGTTGGGGGTTCGACTTTTCCTCTGCCTCTGCTGCCGCTGCCACTGCCGCAGGCGTCGCCGTCGCGCGCGCAATAGAAAGCGCGGGCGCGGCCAAGGGCTTCAAACTTGACAGCAGCCTGCGCAAAGCAGGGAGAACCAGGGAGGGCAGGTGACAAGCCAGCGCCCCAAGCACCAGTGCCCACACACCACCGCCAACGGAGGCCCAACCGCACCAAACCCGGCCAAACGCGGGCGCAGGCGACACGCTGTTTGCTCTGGGCTGCGGCAGGCTGTTTGAGGGCGACCCCCCCACCATGTGGGCCTCTCTCTCAAAGCTGACGGGGCTGCCCAGGGACACTCGGGTGCGGGCGGCGGCGCAACGGGGGGGGCCGTCCCGGGGGGGGGGGGAGACGGCTTTTGCGCTGTGTTGCGGGGCGTTCTGTCGTTGGGTAGCTGAGGCCCACGCACAACCAACCAGCCACACAGCCAACCAAACAACCGAACAACCCAAAGGTTTACTGCGCCCACGAGTACACCGCCTCCAACGCGCGCTTTGCCGTGGCGGTCAACCCCTCAAACGCCGCGCTGACGGAGCGCAAGGCGCGCGTCGACGAGGCGCGGGCAAAGGTGCGACAGTTGCGCGGCCGTGGTGCGCTGCGTCCGCGCGTTTTTCGTACACTGCTTCGAGTGGTTTGTGTGTGTTTACCGTGTGATGTGTTTGCTACCAGGCAAGGCGCGGGCAAAGCCACTCGCCGTTCGGCCCTGGCGCAGCGCGTCATCGCGCAGCGCCCCCCCCCCAAAAAAAACACCACTGTAAGCACTGCTTGTCGAAACAAACCACCACCACCCAACTGCCCGCAGGGCGAGGCCACCGTGCCCAGCCTGCTGGGGGAGGAGCTCGACACCAACCCCTTCCTGCGGCCCCAAGACCCGGAGATCCGCGCCAGCGTCGGCGCAGCGCCGGGCGCGCCGGACTGGGATGTCTTCGGCGCGGTGCGGCGCGCCAAGGACGGCTTCAGGGGCTGACCCTGGCGCTTGTTTCTTTCGCTTGCGAAATGCTGACGCGCCGAAGCGCCATCGAACGCCCGGTGCCTGGCTCTGCCCCCTTCTTGGTCGAGGCTCGATCGCGCAGTCGCGCTTTTTGCATGCGCGCGGGCCGTCTGCGCGCATGGCACGGCAAGCAAGCAGCTGAGCACCCGACTCGGACTGTAACATCCAATTCGGAACGCTTTGAAATGCAATGGGCGCTGCGCATTCCAACAACGCAAAACCGCTTTCGGGCGCTTGCGACCAGGCCGCAGCAGCTGAAGCCGCCCCTGAGCCGCTGCAGCCCCGCCCTCCATCGGCTGCCTACGGCATTAGTAGTACCCCCCCCCGCCCCTCACTCCAGCGCGCCCGCATCTATCCACTCCAGAGCCATTTCCAGCTGCCCCTCCAGCGCCCCCTGCAGCGGCCAGCTGCCGCGCAGCCGGCCGGCGGCGGCGACCTCGGCCAGCGGCACCTTGACGCGGCCGAGGGTGGTGGCGGGGGCGAAGCGGTCCTGCGGGCGGTTTTTGGGAGCGGTCTTCGGCGGTTTTGGGTGTGGCGGCTTCAGCTGGCGGTGGATCGCAGTCCAAAAACTGTCCCCCCAGACCAGAAAAACGCATGCAGCATGCATGCAGCACACCCGACAGCATTCTTTCCTCCGGACACCGGCGGGCCCCGCGCCGCCGCCGCCGCACCGTGACGCGCAGGCTGGCTATCTTTTCAAACGTCGAGGTGCGGTCCTTGACCGTCGCCAGCAGCGAGGCGCCGGCGGGCACGAGCACGAAATCGAACTTTTCGTTCCAGCGGGGGTTGCCCTCGTTCCAGATCGTGGTGGAAACCTTTTTGGGGGGGCGAGGCGTGTTTGGGTGGTTTGGGGGGCAGGGGTTTGTTCAGGGGGCAGCCGTCGGTACAGCCAGACGGCTGGAGTTCCTCGCAAGGGGGGGCCAGCGTTCAGAAGACCTCGCAGCCACCTGCTCGTTGCAGCCACAAATGGCATGCCAGCTCCAAAAGCTGCCGCCGGTCAACGGCGGCCCCGCCGGTAGCAACACACCTGCTGGTGCTCGTGGGTCGAGCCGCCGCGCCTGCCGCGCGCGCCGGCGCCCTTTTTGGCGCCAAACGCGCGCGCCCCCGCGCCCGGCGCGGCGGTGGGGCCAGAGTCCAGGCCGGCGCCGAAGAGCTCCAGCTCCACAAAGGGGCTGTGGGTTATTGAAAGGGTTTAGATGGTTTTAGAGGGTTATTTTGCGTTGACCAGGGTCCGAGGCAGTGTCAAAGCGTGCTCGAGTGTGATGGTGTTGGGGTTGGAAAACCGAGCGGTTGGCTGGGTCGGGAAGGGATGTGAAGGAACGGCACCATTTGCTGGCGTTCGCAAGCAACCCCCCGTGCCGTTTGCGGCATGCATGCGCATGCATGCGCCTGCGGGAACCGCGGTGCCGACGGGACTCACTCTGGCTCGCCGGTCCAGCCGCCCAGCGCGGTGGCGCGCACGAGGGTGACGGTAAGGATTCCCTGTGGGGATGAGGGGTTTGGCATAACAAGCTGGGTGCGGTCAAAGGCGTGGTCAAATGCGGTCCACACGACCTGTGGCAATACCACTTTTGAACGGCCAAACTCGGTCAAAGACACCAACCAACCCGGCCAAAAAATAATGGCTTCCTTGCGCCGCAGCGCCGCCCGCGCACCTTGTCGGTCGGCGCCGGCGCACGCTCCCCGCCCCCCGCACCCGGCCGCGCGACGCTGCCGCCCGCGATGCACGCGCCGACGGCGGCGCCGGGCGAGGTGTCGCCGGGGCGCGGCGCGCGCCGGAAGGGCGTGTAGGTCACCTGAAGGGGGATTACATCCCAACCGCATTACGTCATTGGTGCTGCGTCAAGGGCGCAACTGCCGGCGGAGACCAACAACCCCTGCTGGAGGACCCCACCCAGAACAAACAAGCGAGGCTGGACAGTGGAGAGCAAGCCGCGCGCTCCGCAGCACTCGCGCGCGCCCACGTCGAGGAAAACGGTACCGCGCGCCTCCTCCCGCGCGCGCCCGCCGGCCCCAGCCGCCTGCGCCTGCGCCGCCGCGGAGCCCGGGCCCTCCTCCCCTGCCTGCTGCCGCTGCACCGGCGGCGCGCCGCCGCCGGGCTGCGCGCCGCTCCCGCCGCCGCCGCGGGCTCCTGCCTCGGCCGGCGCGCTGGCCGACGCCCCCACCGGGCGCCCGCCACCGCGCCCGCCGCCGGCGCCGCGGACAGCGCGCAGGCGCGCAGCCTGCGAGGCGCCCCCCACGTCGCTGGCCACGCTCGCCGCCTCGGACGCCGCGTCGTCGCTGGCCGCACCCCGCCCGTAATCATCCCCCGCCTCGGACGCCGCGCCGCGCGGCGTCAGCGGCGCGGCCTCGCCCTCGGCCTCGCCGGCCGGCGGCTCCGCGCCGCCGCCGCCGCCGCCGCCGCCGGCCCGCGCCGCGGCGCCGGCGAGCGCCCTGCCGCCGCTGATGGCGGCCGCGATGGGCAGCCCCAGCACGCGCGCCGGCAGCATCAGCGGGCTGGCGCCGGGCGGCTGTGAGAGCTTCTTGAGCTGCAGCGACAGCGGCACCGTCGTCCGGGGCGCGCGCATGAATGCGGCCTGGCGGCGAGGCGCGAGGCGCGCGACGCGGCTTTGTGGGCGGAGCGGGCATTTGCTCGACGCAGCCAGCAGGTGGCCTGGCAGGCTGCAGAATGCTCTCCGCTGGCCTCGTCAAACGGCGTATGCCTCAGCCGCAACAAAGCTTCCGCATCGTTTCCAGCGTCGGCTGCCAACAGAAAGCAAGCAGCCTGCTTGCTGAGCGCCCGCCCACCTCGGACAACGGCACCTCTGCCACGCCCAGCACCTTGTCACCCCAGCCGAGGTCGTCGTCCCGCACCACCAGCCGCAGCCGCTGCTTCAAGGGGTCGTCCACCTGCGGACGCAGGAGGGTGCGGCGGGGTGCGGCGGGTTCAGGTTGGGGGATCAGCTTCCCAGCAGAGGAACTCGGTCACCAGGCAGCTGCCTTGCTTTTGGAGCGCCAAACGAAGCGCTGAAAGCGCCTCAAGCCGAGCTTTACTGGACGACATGCAATTGCAGGCCACGCCGGCGTCCAGAGTGCACGGCACACACCACTGTCTAGCAGACGTGGAGACTGAGGCCTTGCGCCGTCGACGGCGCACAAAGCAAACGCAACGCAAACGGCGGCCCCCAGCCCACCAGCATGACGAATGTCTCGTCGTACTCTGGGTCGTTGGTGTTGTTGGCGGTGCTGCTGCGCAGGGTGCGGCCCTCGCGGACCTGCAGGGGGGTGAGGTGGGGTGGGGTTTTGGGTGTTTGGAGGTGGTTGGGGGGTGGTTGGGGGTTTTGGTTGTGGTGGTGGAAGGTTTGGGGTTTTGGTGCTGAGGCGGCGCCCCAATGGCCGGCGGGCTGGTGCACTGGGCGGCGGGGTGCAATCGACAATTGCGGCCCGCCCGATGACCAACGACGGCGGCCGGCGGGGCCGCCATGACTAATGTACTGCAGCCCATCAGTCCACGTGCCTGCACGACTACGTAGGGGTCGCTCTGGCCGATGAGGTCCTCCGACCTCAGCCCCGCGATGCGCACGAGGCGCACGGTCAGCACGCCCGCGGGGCCGGGGGGCTTGGCGCCGCCGGGGATCAGCTCCAGCTTGGGGGGTGGTGGGGGAGGGGGGGGGGGGGGGGGTTGTTTTGGTGGATGCACTACTGTGGCACAGCAACTGGGTTTGCAGCTCAGCAGGCTGCTTTTCGGCTGTTGGCATTGGGTTGCGGGCCGCGGGCCTTCCTGCCGGAAGTGAGTCCACCTCCACCCCCCAAAAAATAAAGCGAAACCCCCTCGCCTGCAGGCAGCGCGGGTAGACCGCGAGCCGCTGCGCCGCGATGCGCACGGCGGCGCGGAACGCCCCCCGGACCAGCGGCAGCGAGAGCAGGTCGACCTCAAAGGGCTGGCCCCCTGCAGCGGGCGGTTTTAGGGGGAGGGGGGCGGTTTGCACCAGGCTTGCGCCTGCACACGCTTGGGGCGGGCGCGCACAGCCACGCAGAAAACACTGAACGGCGGCTGTGCCAGCTGCAAACCGCTGCAGTCACGGGCAGCAAGGGCAGGCAGCTGGCACTACCTTTGCCGCCGCCGCCGCCGCCGCCGCCGCCGCCGCCGGGCGGCGCGAGGAAGGCCGGCAGCCGGAGGGGCAGTTCGACGTCAAAGTGGGGCGGTGACATAAGCGTAACCGACACGCTGCCCGCACACGGCCACTCCTCGAGCAGCGGCCGCGCCGCCACCCGCGCGTGCGCGAAGACCTGGGGGCGGCGCAGCGTCACCCTGATCCGCAGCGCGCGCCGCAGCAGCGGGAGGCGCAGGCGCGCGGCGAGCGTCGCGGCGGCGTCGCTGGCCCAGGCGAAAGGCGCTTCGAGCAGCAGCTGCGGCGGCGGGAGAATGCGGTTAATGCGGCGGTTTTTGCCGGCGTCGTTCCGCATTCATCGGCGGGCAGTTGATGCGGGGGTGGCGGCGGCGGCGCGCAGAGCCAGAGCAGCGCGGCAGACGCACTGGCCGAAGAGCCCTCGCCCGCCGGCCCGCCCGCCGGCCCCGCCGCCCACCTGCTCCTCGCTGCCGGTCTTGTACGTCTTCAGCGCCGCCAGCCGGGGCGGCGCGGCGCCGAGGCTCAGGCTTTCGAGCTCCAGCCCCTCGACGCCAAAGCCCCAGGCCTGCAGCGGCCCGGTTGCGCCAAGCGCGCCCGCCGCGGCGTCGCGCAGCAGCGCCTCGGCCGCGGGCGCGGCGTGCGGCCAGAGCGCGGCGAGCAGGGCGTTGACGTTCTCCACGCGCTCGTAGTCGGGCCACGCCGCCCAGGGGGGCGCGAGGCCGAGGGGGCCCTCGGGGGCGGCGCCGCCGAGCAGCCAGGCGCGCAGGCGGTCGGTGAAGCCCGGCGGCGGCGGCGGCGGCTGCGGCGGCCGAGCGGCCGCGCCGTCGGCGGCGGGCGGCTCCATTTCGGGGGTCGGGGCTCGAGGGGGCCGGGTTCAAAAAACTGGCCGGGGCGTCGGAGCGGGGGGGTGATGGCCGGCCCCCCGTTCGCCGCCCGGCGATGACTGTGCGCGGGCGGCCCGCCGCCGCCGCCGCCGCCGACGCCGCCGTTACACTGCCGTGGGCCATGGCATCGCCCCGCAGCGCCGTGCGCCCTGGACGAGGCTGCGGCCGGGGGCGCAAGTCCACTGGCGGCGGGTGGACCGGGTCAAAGGCGCGGCGATCGCCGTGCGGCTAGACCGGCGGCAGGCACAGTCACGAAGAGCGCCCGGATGGTTTGTCCGGTGCTGATCAGCCGGCCAGGTCCAGCCTCGGGCTGCCGCGCTGGCTGGCCGGCAGCAGCGACCACCTCCCTCGCTCTGGCCCGCAAATCCGGGAGGTCAAGGCGGCTTCAAACGCATTCTTTGATGCGCCAATTATCCGTTGATTGCCACCTCGATCGCTATCCACGCCTGGCTGCTCTTCTCTGACCGGCCACTCGGCCCTGGCTGGCGCGCCTAGGCATGCAGCCCTGCCGCGGCCGTTGAAGCGACGTAGTAGGACGCCATACTGACAGGGCATACCAGGCGCAGCCCCCGTCGAGCCGCCCACCACCGGGGCCGGGGGCTCTACGCGCAGCGCGCGCGCTGCCGCTGCTGCTGCCGCTGCTGCTGCTGCCGCGGGCCAGCGGCCGGCGCGCACGGGCGCCATGGCGCTCCACGACGCCTACGCGTGGCTGCGCGACTACCTGACCGCGATCCGCTCGGGGCAGCTCCACCCCTTCACGCGCATAGAGCGGCTCGCGCGCGAGGCGACGCGGCGCGACCCCTGGGGCCCGACCGGCGCGCAGCTGGCGGAGCTGGCGGCCGTCACGCACCACCCCGACCACTGCCGCATCGTGCTGGCCGTGCTGGCGTACCGCATGACGCGGCCGCCCCCCAAGTGGCGCAACGTGTACAAGGTGGGGGGGTGGCCGGCTTCCGGGCCGCATGGGCCGCATGCGGGCGCGGTGCGGTCGTGCACGCGCCATGCGGGCCCCAAAACCGCGCCACAGCGGCAGGGCAATGCAGCAGAGGAGGGCCCGCCGCAACGCCGCGCACAAAACACCCCTCCCCCGCAGGCGCTGATCGTGGTGGAGTTCCTCCTGAAGCGGGGCTCCCCCGCCTGCGTCGACTTGGCCCGCGCCGAGCTCGCGCCGCTGGTCGCCGCGCTGCGCGCTTTCGAATCCGTCGACGATCTGGGCCGCGACCACGGCATGAACGTGCGCGTGCGGTCTGTCGCGGTGTCCGCGCTGCTCGAGGACGGCGCGCTGCTGCAGTCCGAGCGCGCCGCCGCCGAGGCGCGCGCCGCGGCGATCGGCGGCGGGCTGCCGGGGTTCGCGCGCGAGCAGTGGGCGTCGCAGGGCGCGGTCGGCTATGGCGGCGGCGGCGGCTGGGGCGGCGGCGGCGGCGGTGGAGGCTGGGGCAGCAGCGGTGCCGGGGGCTGGGGCAGCGGCGGGCCCGGCGGCGGCGCCTTTTACGGCAGCACCGGCTTCAGCAAGCTCATGGCGCAGACCGGCAGCGCCGACGGCGGTGGCAGCTGGCAGGACGGCGGCCGCGGGGCGGCAGGCGCGGGGCCCGAGTACCGCCCGCCCCCAAACGCGCCGGGATCTGGGCCGGTGCCGGTGCTGCGGCTGTCGGAACTTCGCGAGCAGCTGCCGCACCAACACCAGCAGCAGCAGCCGCAGCAACAGCAGCAGCAGCAGCAGCAGCAGCAGCAGCAGCCGCAGCCGCAGCCGCAGCCGCCGCCGCAGCAGCCGCCGCAGCAGCCGCAGCAGCACCGCAAGCCGCCCGCCCACGCCGCGCCGGCCAGCGGCGGCGGGGGCTTTGGCGAGGCAAAGGGCGTCAGCTTTGAAGCCAACCAGGCCCACCTCGCCTCGCTGCGCCAGCTGCTGCAGCGGCCCGGCAACAGGGTGTGCGCAGACTGCCAGGACGCGGGCCCCGCGGCGCGGCCGTCGTGGGCGAGCGTCAACCTGGGGGTGTTTTTGTGCCTGCAGTGCGCGGGGCTGCACCGCGGCCTGGGGGTGCACGTGTCCAAGGTGCGCGGCTGGCCCCTCTGGATCTCTATCCCTTTCGACTGTTGACGCTGCTTTTCCCCTTCCAGTCCCTCTTTTGGAAGGGCGCTTTAAGCGTCAGACAGCTGCAAAACAAGCTTCCAGCACGACTCCTCATAACTCGTAAAGGGTCGCAGCCCATCCTTCTTGCTCAAACCAGGTGGCCCACCCATCCACCCCCTCCCCCCGATCCCCGTCCCCAGGTCCGCTCCTGCACGCTGGACACCTGGCTGCCGGAGCAGGTCGCGCTCATGGCCGCCACCGGCAACGCCGCCGCCAACGCCCACTTCGAGGCGCGGCTGCCGCCAGGCGCGCGGCCGGCGCGGGGGGCGCCGGAGATGGCGGCGTTCCTTTCCCAAAAGTACGGCGGCCGGCGCTGGGCGGGCCCGGGGCCGTGGCCGCCGGCCGACGCGACGGCGACGGCGGCCGCCGCCGCCGAGGCGCGGCCCGAGCGGGCGGATGCGCAGCCGCAGGCGAAGAAGCAGCAGCAGCAGCGCGCGGGCGGCGTCCCGCTCGTCGCCCCGCCGCCCGGCTCGGCCGCCGCGGCGGTCGCGCGCGGCGCGGCCGTGCAGCCCCCCGCCGCCCCTGCGCTGGCCTCGCCACAGCAGCGGCCCCCGCAGCAGCCGCAGCAGCAGCAGCAGCAGGCAGCGCCACCGCCGCCGCCGCCCGGCCCCGCCATCGGCGAGCTCATTTCGTTCGACGAGGCGCTGCCCCCGCAGGGCGCCGTCATGGCGGCCGCCGAGGCGGCGGCCCAAAAGGCGCGGCTCGAAGCGCTGTGGGACGGCCTGGACCCGCGCCTCGAGGTCATGGCGTGGCTGGACGCGAGCATCTCTTCGGGCGCCGACGCCGCCGCGCAGCGCGCGGCCGACGCGGCGCGGCGCGCGGCGCGGAGCCGAGCGAGCGCCTCGCTGTCGCGCGGCGGCTCTCTGCGGCAGCGCGGCGGCGGAGGGGGCGGCGTGGCGCAGGGCGCGATCGCGGCGGCGGCGGCGGCGTTCAGGGCGGGATCTGATGCGGCCAGCGTGATCATGACCACTGAGATTCCGCTGGATCTCAGCACAGACGAGGAGGACGACGACAACGAGGAAGCTGCCCCGGGGGCCGGCGCGGCTGTGGGGGCAGCGGCCGCCGCGGCGGCGCCGGTCGCCGGTGCGGCGAAGGCGCCGGCCGCGGCGGCGCTGCTGCCGCTGCCGCCTCGAAACGGCGCCGCGCCCGCCGCTGCGGCGAACGGCAAGCCCGGCACCGCCGCCGGCGTGGCCAACGGCGGCGCAGCCGGCGGCGTGCCGGCCATTCTCAAGCGGCTGCCGGTGACCCCCCACTACGGCCCCGCCGGCGCGGGCGCGACGAGCGGCGCGCCGCCGCAGTTCCCGCCCGCGCACGGCCCCTTCCCTCTCGTCACCGGCTTTGTGGCGACTCATGCCATGCCGCTGATGCTGACGGGGCACCCCTTCCCCGTGTACCCTTATTCGGCACCCTTCCAGCAGCCCCCGGGGTTCCCTCACCCCATGGCGCACGGCGGCCCGACCGGCGGCGGCGCGCCGCAGCAGGGCGCGCACCCGCTGCAGCCGCCGCCGCCACCGCATTCGGGGCCGCAGCACGGGCGTCAGCATCCCAGGTAGCGGCGACGACGGAGCCGGCGGCAGCTGCCGCACATTTTGCGGCGCTAGGCAGGTGTTTTAGGCAGCTTACGTAGGCAGGCAGCAGGCAGCCGACAACCAGTCAGGCAGGCAGGCGCATACCAGGCAATGCGACAGCTGTGTACCGGCGCTGGCTGGCAGGAGGTTAGCTTTCCGCGAGGGCGGCGTGTAATCTGCGCCGACGCCCAAACATGCCAGTTCCTTTAAGGACCGTTCAAAGCTATGCCGCTGAAGTTAGCTTTATTGGCCGGCACAGTTGGCTCTGCAGCTGGGATTATGTTACAACAGTTTTGGAGATGACCGAGTTGGGCAGGCGGAAAATTTGGAGGCCGGCAGGGGGTTGAGTGAAGTGCCAAAGAAAGCCTGCATGCGCGCACACAATGCCTGAGTATGAGGGAGCCAACCCGCCAATCCCCGGATCATAAACAGTGCGCTCATGCGCACAGCCGGTGCCCAATAAATAGAAGGGGTTGGCTCGGCAGTGAACCAGCCCCGACGGGGCCCTCTCAACGAGTTCTCAAACCCCTCGCAAGCGCAGCTGGCCAATGTGCCAGCCCGCCGGGAATCGCACATCAAAGGCACAAGCCTTTGCTAACCCCTTTCACCCGCCGCCGCCGCCGCCGCCGCCGCCGCCGCCGCCGCCGCCGCCGCCGCCGCCGCCGCCGCCGCCCCAAACAAAAAGAGCCGTGAGGTCCTCGTCCGTCTCCGAGGCGCGCGCCTCGGAATCCTCAAAGTACGGCCCGAGGCGCCACCCCAGGCCCTCGAGGCAGCGCAGCTCCACCTCTGCCGCCTCCTCGAGGCTCACCGCGCGCCGCTGCCCCGTCAGCGACGACAGCATGAAGCGCAGCAGGCCGTAGGCGTGCACCTGGTCGGCGACCTTGGTGGCCAAAAACATGCACGCCGCCTGCGCGGAGCGGAGGTTGCTCTCCAAAAGGTAGGCCTCGTCCGGGTCCTGCCGGCGGCGGGGGTTTGAGCCGTGGGATTTGGGCGGCTGGGGTGGCTGGGGTCGAGGTGGGGCCGGTTGCTGGCCAGCTGCTGGGCGAGGAGCGGGGGATAGCAGGCTGGGGCTAATCAGTCGGCGAGCAGCGCGGGCGCGGCGGTGCGGTCGGCGTGGCGAGGTTGCCAAGTTGGCCAGCAGATGAGAGCGCGGGACAACAAGGCCACTCGGCCAAAGCGCGAGCGCGCCAGATGCCGGCCAAGGCATGACAACACGCACCTCATTCCACTCAGCGCCCCTCGGCCCCTGGCGGCCGCCGTGCCCGCCGCCGGCTGAGAGGCCCGCCAGCGCGGGGCAGCGCGCGGCGGCGCGGCCGAGGTTTGGCAGCGCGCGCAGCAGGCGTTGGAAGTAGGAGCGGCCGAGGGCGATGGCGAAGGAGGGGAACTGCCAGGCCACGCCCATCTGGAACTCGAGGGAGTCGGGGGGGACGGGCTGGAAGGGCACGCCCCCTGCGGGGGGGGGCCGGCGGCAGCGTCGGGTGTTGGGCGTGCGGATTTGGGCGGGGGGAGAGCAGAGGTTGGCGGGCCACGACGGGGCAGAGGGGGCTGCCGGATGCAAGCCCTTCCGCTTGCGACACAACAGTGTCAGGCGGCATCAAGAGTTCCAAAGTTTGACCGGTTTGACTGCGCCCGCGCCGCCGCTCACCGGGCTGGACGATGCGCCCCATGAGCTCGTTCGCCACCGCCAGCGCGCCCGGGCTGCACACATCTGTATATACCGAGACGCGCGCCAGCAGCAGCCGAGAGCGCGCGGAGCGGCCCGGGTCGGCGGCCGGCGGGGGCGTGCGCCAGGGCGCCAGCGCGCCGCCGGCGCGGCCGCCGCCGCCGCCGCCGCCGCCGCCGCGGCCGCTGCCGGCATAGCGCATGCGGACGTCGCCGCCGTCGCCCCCTCCCTCCGCCTCATCTCCCTCTTCTGTTGCGGTGGCCAGCTGCTCCCAGCATTCCAGGGACGGCGCCGGCATCATTGTCACGGTCGAAACTGACGCCTCGCTGCTCCCCAGGCTCCCGCCGCGGCTGTTGAAACTCCCGAGGGCGCCTCCACCGCCGCCGCCGCCGCCCCCACCGCCACCGCCGCCGCCGCCGCTGGTCTGGCTGCTTAGGCCGCTGCTGCTGTGCCTCAGCAGGCGCCCCAGGCCCGTGCCCGCGGCGCTTGTCGACGCGGCATCTGTGTCGCAGAGCGGCGGGGTAATCGGGCCAAAGGCGCCCTCCGCCGGCGCCACTGTCGGTGCCGCCGCCCACGGCCCTGTGGCGCCGCCGCCGCGGTCCCACGCGCAGCCGCCAGGGCCCCCGCTGCTGGCGCCGCTACAGCGATCGTGCCTAGTTTCCATCGGCGGCGCGGCCCCTGTGCGGGGCGCCGCCCGCAGGCCGCTGCTGTGGCTGCGTGGACGCTGCGCGCGCGCGGGCTCGGCCCGCCAGCCCGGCAGCCACCCGCCGCGCCCGCCGGAGCCGCGGCCCGGTCGCAAGCTATATGCTGGCAGCAGCGCCCCTTTCCGCGCCCAATCGACCTTGCAGGCGGCAGGATCGCCCTGGCGAGGGCAAACTCGCCGGAGCGCAGCTTTCCGGCCCGCGTCCGAGGGAGATCGGCCAATTGGGGGCAAGCTCTGCATTCGGAAACGACGACCTTGGCTACTGTATGTGTGTGGGAAGGCAAAGGGGCACCGCGGCGCCGACCGCGCGCAGCACGCGCAGCACGCGCAGCGCGGCGCGGCCGCTGCCCTCGTCGCCCCAGCAGTCGTCCTGCGCCTCACCAGCCGGTACCGCCCTCGATCCGCTGTTGATTCCTGAACGACACGGGCTTACTGCTGCTAATCAAGCAAGCAAAGATGGGCCGGCCGCCGGCTTTCCCAGGTGGGGCGGCGCGGCCGCGGGCAACTGTACAGCAAGGCAAGGCAGGGTGATGCAGGGCTGGTCAAGCTTTTGGCCGTGGCCTCGTGCGGGCTGCGCATGTGTGCATGGATGCAGGCACACACGCACACGGCAAAGCGATGGATGCAACCACACAACGACCGAGGTGGGCGCTGACAAACTGGTGGCGGGCGGCGAATGCGGCGCGGCGAGGCGCGGCCTGAATCGGGCAGGCCTTTATCAAGGGGCGCTGCGCTATTATTCGGGCAGCTGGCGCGGCGGCAGCCTCCCATGCGCGCAGGCAGGCATGCGGGCGGCCTGCCAGCTGCTGCCAGCTGCTGCCGCTGGATGATCATGCAGTTTAGACTGAGCGTGAGCCAAACAGGGCTGGGAGTAGGTGTCAAGCCAGGGCCCGACTGAGACGCCGGCCTCGAGGACCGAGGCGCCGCAGGGTGGGGAGGGAGAGTGGGTGGCGGGTTGGGTGTGTTGCCGAGTGGCGGAAGACGCGGCGGCGAGTGCTCGTGTATTGCGCGCAACTGCGCGCATGGAGACGCATGCGGGGCCGGCGGAAGAGGGTGGCGGTGGCGGGGCGTGGGGCGGCCAACTGAGGTGCATCAGCAGCAGCGGTGACTGGGACTAAGAGATTGGGTTGAGATTCCTCCAACAAATAAAGACGGGCATTGGATCACTCGGCTGCGAGCTGAAAAGGAGATTCGATTCGAAAGGGAGTAGTGCAACGCGCCGTGACAGCAAAACGCTTGTAAGCTGGTTGTCGGGTCAAAAATGCAGGCAGGCAGGCAGGCGGTCTGTGCGGGCGGCGTCACTAGTGACCGCCGCCTGTCCAACGCAGGTGCGTCCGGCGGTAAGTAAGCTATGACTTATGAGTCAAACTTGAGGGGGATGCGTGCGTGCTGTTCCAAGTCACAGCGTGGCAAGCGGCAAACGGGGGCAGCAATTAAGGCATTGCCCCGCTGCCGCTAACCACAACCACTCCCATCATGAAGCAAACGACAGGCGCCGCGCGCGTTCTCAAAGTGCGGCGAAACGTGCAGCAGTGAAAGCCAAAGCGGCGGCCAAAGGTACACCGAGGCACGTGCGCGCACGCAGGCGGCCGGCAGCAGCGGCACGCGCCAATGCGGCCGGCGGCAGGCTCGGGGATTCTCTGTCAAAATCCAACTCGTTTCGGAGGGCAGGGCAGGGGGTTGGGGTTGCGCGCAGTCGCGGCTGCAGGCAATCTAAACTGCGGGATGCGAGGCAAAGCGCGCGATGCCGCGCTGCGCACGCTGCGAGCGGCAGTTCTCCGATCAAGCCGGCTGTGGGCGTGGGCGTGGGCGTCGGTTCCGTGCCATGCGGGCCGGCGGCGACGCGGCCCGCAGCGGTCGCGCGCGACATGCGCGGAGGCGGCGGCCGGCGCGGACAAAAAAGCAAGTGCAAAATCTGGGGCGAAACAAGCACCGTGCGCGCGGCGGGCCGGGGGGTGGATTGAGCTGCAGTCATCCACAATCGGTTTCAAATGCGTGGGCCGCGGCGCGCGGGGCGCTACCCGCGCGGCTGGGCCGCCCCCAACCCGCCGCCAGCGGCGGCGGCCACACCGCCCGAAGAGCGCGCTTGCTGCGCCTCGCTGCGCTGACAGACCCCCCCACCGCGCCGCGGCCGAGGGGCCGGCGCGGCTCAGCGGCGCGCGGCGCGCCCGCGCTGCCCCGCGGCGGGCGAGCGCGACGGGGACGAAGCTGCGACGGCGGCGGGCCAGCAGCCGCAGCCGCAGCCGCAGCCGCAGCCGCAGCCGCAGCCGCAGCCGCAGACGCAGACGCAGCCGCAGGCATCGAGGGGGTCCTCCAGAAAGTGCGGCCCGAGGCGCCACCCCAGCCCCTCGAGGCAGCGCAGCTCCACCTCGGCCGCCTGCTCCGCGGACACCGCCGCGCGGCCGTCGCTCAGCGACGACAGCATGAAGCGCAGCAGGCCGTAGGCGTGGACCTGGTCGGCGACCTTGGTGGCCAAAAACATGCACGCCGCCTGCGCGGAGCGCAGCGTCGCCTCGTAGTGCCGCGGCGGCTGCGCCGCCGCCGACGCGCCGCCCGAGGCAGCCGCCGCCGCCGCCGCCGCCGCCGCCGCCGCCTCGGCGCGCGCGCCGGGCGGGCAGAGCGCGGCGAGCGCCGGGCAGCGCGCGGCGGCGCGGCCGAGGTTGGGCAGCGCGCGCAGCAGGCGTTGGAAGTAGGAGCGGCCGAGGGCGATGGCGAAGGAGGGGAACTGCCAGGCCACGCCCATCTGGAACTCGAGGGAGTCGGGGGGGACGGGGCTGTAGCAGACGCCGTCTGTTGTTTGTTGGGGGGCGTTGTTTGTTGGGGGGCGGTTTGGGGTTGAATGGCGGTTTTGGGGACGAGGGGCGAGCGATGGGGGAGGGTAACGGGAGGTTGTGCACAGCGTACGAAGCAGCGCGGCGCACGAAGGTCAAGCCGGCGGTTTGCAAGCAGCGTTCACCCCACGCGCGCGCGCGCGCGCGCCCCTGCCCCCCCCCCAACCCCCGGAAACCCCAGCCCACCCGGCAGCAGCGCGCGCGCGAGCATCTCGTTGGCCGCCCTCAGCGCCTCGGGGCTCGAAACGTCCGTGTACAGCGAAACGCTCGCCGCCAGCACGCGCGCCCGCCCCGAGCGCGGCGCGCCGCAGCCCGAGGCGGCGGCGCCGGCGTGGCCGCCGCTCACGTGGCTGCCGGCGCTGGCGAAGCAGGCCGAGTTGTTGACCGAGTCTTCGTCGTCCTCTTTGCAGCTGCAGCGGCCGCGCACGTCCGGCGTGCCAAAGGCGTCGGCGCCGCCCGCAGAGGCGCCAAAGCCCGACGAGGCGGCGCACGCAAAGGGCGCGGCCCAGGCCGACGGCGGCAGCGCCGGCAGCTGCAGCGGCGGCGGCGGCGGGAGCTGGGTCTGGGGGCGGCGCGCCGCGGCGCCGGCGCTGCAGACGCGGGCCGCGCTGCCCGCCGGCGGCGGCGCCGCCGCGGCGGCGCGGCCGTGGCTGAAGGCGAGGCGGAACGGCGCTGCGGGGGGCGACGCCGAATGGAGGGCAAAGGGGCGGCCCAGGTTTGCGGTCGGCGGCACGAGCGCCGACGGCAGGGCCGAGGAAGCCGGGGCCTGCAGGCCGGGCTGTGCCGCTGCCGACGCGCTGTGCTGCGCCTGCAGCATGCGCAGGTGGCTGATGAGCGCCTGCTGGTGCTCCTGCTGCGCGTGCAGCTGCGCCAGGGGGCGGGCGCCCGGCTCGGCGGCGCCGCGGCGCGCCGCGGCGGCTGCGGCCGCGGCCGCGGCGTTGGCCGCGGCGGCGTAGTTGGGGTGGGGCTCAAAGGCGCGGAATGCCCCGTAGAGGCCGGCCTGCTGCGCGGCGGCGGCGGCCGCCGCGGCGGCGGACTGCTGCTGCTGCTGCGGCGGAAGCCGGCCCTGGGCGCGCGCCGAGGCGGCAAACGGCGCGAACAGCGCGTGGCGCGGCGTGGCAGCGTCTCCTGCGTGTTGCGGATTGGTTGTGGGGGGCGGCGGGCTGCGGGGGAGGGGCGGCGCTGCGCTGACGTCGCGGCTGCGGGGCAACGCCCGCCACACGTCCGGCGACGACTCGCGGGGCCGGCGCCGCCCCTCGGCCGCGCGCCGGCCCCGCTGGAGGGCGTCGGCGGGATTTAGGGGTCTAGACAAGGCCGTTGGCGGGCTGCCGGGGCCCCTGGGCGCTCACCGAGATCACCCGCGCCGCGGGGGCAGCCCGCGCTGGCGCCTCCTCCTGCGCCCGTCCCCACCCCGCAGGGACGGGGCGGCTTGCCCTTGTGGCCTCCTGGCTGGCGCCGATGCATCGTGGTGGCGGGCGGGGAAAGGGGGGGGAGTCGATCGATCCCCACCTGGGGGCCCCTTTTTGAGGGGCGCAGGGCCAAGGAGCCGGCGGGGCAGCCGCGCACACGGCAGGCTGCAAACGGCCCTCCCGACCTATGCAATGCGAATAGGACTGCGCCCCAAGCAGATACAGCCCCCTCGAGAAGGGGGCGGATCTCCCTCTGGCGCGGTCTGCGTGGGTCAACGCCTGCCTGCAAGCTGCCATTTTTTACAGGGGGCCAACCTGGGAGAGGGGGGCGGCCAGCGCTTTGGCCCAAAGAATAGGGAGCGTGCCCGCAATTTCGAAATCGGTCATGAACACGGAAGGCACTCCTCCAGGGCTGGACCAGCGGGGCCGGGGCCGGGAGGGGCGATGACTCGTCGCCCCCCAGCCGCAACGACGGCCCCGGCCCTCGCACGCGGGCTGCTCTTTCTATGCAGGACCCAAGCTGTCGCTGAACACTCGGCCAGCGCCCGATTCGGCGCGGCCGTCGGCGCCACGTGAAAGCGCTACTGTGCCTCGAGGCAGAGCCTCAGCTGCTCCTCTAGCGCGCGCACGCCCGGGTGCGCGTCCCCCAGAGCGCCCCGCCGCGCCTCGAGCGCCTCCCAAAGCGCCTCCTCCGCGCCCGCGTGCGCACCCTGCTGCAGCAGGCAGCGCGCCAGGTCCTCTGCGGCGCTGGCCAGCTCGAGCAGAGCCGCGTCCCGGCCGCGCCCCGCGCCGGTGCTGCCGGCGCCGTTCCGGGCGCCGGCGGCTGCGGCTGCGGCAGAGGACCGGGCAGCGGCGAGCAGGGCCTGAAGGTGCGGCTCCGCCTGCCCCTCGCACCCGAGCCGCCGCAGGCACGCCGCCGCCGCGCGGTGAGACGCCAGCACCTCCGCCGCCCGCGCCCCCGCGCGCCCGCCGGCCGCGCCGGCCGCGGCCGCCTCGCGTATGAACAGCGCCTGCTTGTGGAACGCCAGCGCCTCGGCGTGCTGGCCGAGGGCGCTGAGGCACACCCCAAGGTTGTGGGCGGTGGCGGCGACGTCGGGGTCTTCGGGGCCCAGCGCGGCGGTACGGGAGGCGAGCGCGGAGCGGTACAGCTGCTCCGCCTCGGCGTGGCGGCCGAGCCTGCGGTCGCGCGCGCGTTTTTTCGGGCGTGTTGTTTGGCGTTGCGTATGCAGTGATTTTCACGTGTGAGTGACGCGCGGCGAGTGTGATGATGGGCTGGCTGAAACTTGTGCTTGTATTCGTGCTTGTATTTAAGCGTGGAGCGCACCCAACCACATCATCTGGCCCTACCCAACCCCACCGCTGCTCGCCCTGCCGTGCTGCCAGCAGTCCCTGACGAACAAGGACCTCACTGCCCCCCCGCCCACCTCCCGAGGCAGAGGCCCAGGTTGTTCTGCGTCGCCGCCGTCTCTGGGTGCGCCTCCCCCAGCGCCTTGGCGCGCGCGGCGAGCGCGGCGCGGTACGTCGCGGCGGCCTCCTCGAACGCGCCGCGCGCGTACTGGCAGGCCGCCAGGTTGTTGAGCGTCGCCGCCACCTGGGGGTGGCTGCGGCCCAGCATCGCCTCCCGGTGGGACAGCACCTGCCGGAACAGCCCCTCAGCCTCTGCCGCCTTGCCCTGCCGGCTCAGCACCCCCGCCAGCCGCGCGGTGCACGCGACGGCGTTGGGGTGCTTTGCGCCCGCGCCGGCCTGCAGCAGCGCGAGCGCGGCGCGCGAGAGCTGCTCCGCCTCGGACAGGCGGCCTGCGTCCGAGGCGGCCTTTGCCTCCGCCTCCAGCCGCGCCGCCTCGGCCATTTTCTGGCTGTGAGAGCGCACGGCGGCCCGCGGCTGCGGCTGCGGGGCCGCTGTCGCCGGCAGGGCCGCGCGGGCTGCCGTCGCGCTGCCGGCGCCCTCGTCTGCAGCGCCTTCGGGGCCGGCGGTGGCGGGGGCGGGGGCGCAGCCCTGGTCGGGCCCAGGCGCCGCTGCGGCTGCCGCCGGCTTCTTGCCTGGGGATGGGCCGGGTGAGCTGCATGCGGACCGCGGGGAGGGGTGGGCGAAGCTTCCCTCGCGCGCCGGCTGCGGCAGCCGGCGCGCGTTGGCGCGCAGCGGGGACGCCGACGGCTCCTCCCCTTCCAGCCCCGCGCCGCGCGGCGACGGTGTGGGCCCCGCGACGCCCGCCAGCGGCGGCGGGCGCGGCGGGCGCGATGAGGGCGCCGCCGCAACGTGGTCGCCCACCGCCGGGCTGCCCTCTGCCCAGTCGCACGCGCTGGCGCTGCCGGGCCGGCGCGCACCGCAGGGCGCGGGCGAGCCGCACGCTTCTCGAAGAGACTCCCGCCGCTGCGGTGACTGCTCCCCTGGATGGTCCTCGTGCTGCGAGGCAGCGGCCGAGGCTGCGGCACAAGCCATGGCGCGCTGCGGCGAGGCGGCGGGCGGGGCGCCAAACAGCCGCCGCCAGGTGCGGGTGGGCGTGGCCTTGCCGGTGGCCGACGCCACCACCGCGGCGACCGCGGCCGCGCCGCCGCTCGATGCGGCGCCGGCCGGGGAGCCGCCTGCGGGGGAGCCCGCCGCTGCGGCGCCCGCGCCTGAAGGGAGCGCGACAGCGCACGCTGCTGACGGCCGCCGCTTTTCCGGCGAAAGGCCGCGCAGCGCTGCGCCCCAGAACCCCGGCGAGCGCGCCGCGCCGGCGCGGCCCGGCGCAGCGGCCTGCGGGCTCGCCTCCGCGCCGGCTGCCGCGCCCTCGAGCGGGGTGCGCGCCGCGCGCGTTGCCGCGGCTGCCACCTCCGCGGCGCTCGGCAGGCCGGCTGCGGCGGCGGCGGCCGCGGCCGATGCCGCCGCGACCTCGCAGCTCACGGCTGCCGTGTGGGCCGCGGCGGCAGCCTCGACGGCCTCTGCGTCCAGGGGCGAGCTGCACCTGCCGGCCCCGCCCTCCTGCAACCACGCAGCGCCGCCGCCGCAGCCGCCTTCAGGCGCCTCGGGCTCGTCCCAGATGAGAGTGCCTTTGCCCATGGCGAAACCCTCTTTGATGCATGCCAGACCGCAGGCGGCGTCCCCTGCCATCGCTGCTCCCGCCGTCGCTGCCGCTGCCGCCCCGCAGGCCGCCCCAAAATGCTGAGCGTCTGTGGTGCCGCAGGCGGCGGCATCGGCGGGGGAGCAGATCGTCGCCAGCTTGCCGCTGCCCCAGGCCGCCACGGCAACTGCGGGGGTGGCTGGATCCTGTTGAGGCTGCTGCTGCTGCTGCTGCTCCTGCTGATGCTGCTGCTGCCACCGCCGCCGCTGCCTCTGTCGCTGCGCACTGCCCAGGGGCCCGAGGCTCTCTGCCTTTGCTGCCTCCTCCTCTTGCGGTTGCTCCTGCACCGGCTGAGGCTGCTGGTTTGGCTGCTGCTGCTCCATCTCCTGCAGGGGTCCCGCCGAAATGCAGGGAGGCGCCTCGCTGCGGCTGCGGTGGTGGTGCAGGGGAGAGGGCCCTGCCGGCACCGGGGGCATCGCATCGAGCTGCGCTACCCTCTGAGCCACCTGCGCGCTGCGCGATCGCGCGTGGTGCGGTGGCAGCGGCGGCGCCGACGCGCCCGCCTCGGCCGCCCCTGCCACGGCGCCGCACACGTCCCCCTCTGTTATCCAGCCTGGCGGCAGCAGCTGCCGCGGGCACGGCCCAAGCCACGGCGCGTCGACGCCGCGCCGCTGCGGCTCCGGCGCGCGCAGCGACGCGAGCGCCGCCGCCTGCTGGCGCTCGTCCTCCAGGCAGCCCAGCGGCGGCGCGGACGGGAGCGCGAGGGACACCTCCCGCAGCTGCTGCAGCCCCAGGCCCTGCAGGTATTGCTCCAGGCTGCCCTGCCCTTTGGCCGGCCCCTCGCCGCCGCCGCTGCTGCCCGCGCACGGCGCGCCGCCGTCGCCGTCGCTGCCGCGTTTGCCGCCGCTGCTGCCGCCGCCACAGGCGCCGGCGCCGTCGTCCGGGGCCTCTGCAATTGTGGCGCATGCGTCCGACTCCATTTCCCTCACCAGCTGGCCCACGTCGTCCTGCAGGCCGGCCAGCACGCTGCGGGGTGCAGTTGGTTTATGTGCGGGCACGTTGTGTCTCTTTTGCTTGCTTGCTTGCTTGCATGCTTGCTTGCTTGCTCTCCTCAGCGCCGCTGGCATAACTGTCCCCCCCGCACCTTCGCGCCGCCTTGAGGAGCTGCGTCCGCTGAGCCGCCGCGTGCCTCAGCCCCGCCGCCACCGGCTCCACGCGCGGCCCCACGAGCTGCAGCACCTGCAGCGCAGCCGGTGGTTGGGCGATTAGGCGCGGCAAGCTTTCAGTACAGGCACTGGCCCCGCTCAGGCAGTGCCTCTGTGAGGCCTCGGCTGTGCAACATCCCGTTGACCCAACTTTGACCCCAACGCACGACCAAGAACGACTCAGTCAACCGCACCCCGCACCTTGAGCAGCTGCGACGCGGAGGGCCTGCAGCTCGGGTCTGCCTCGAAGCAGCTTCCCAGCAGCTGCGCCAGCTCCTGCGGCAGCTCCCGCGGCACCGGCGGCGCGCTGCGGCGCACGCCCACCTCCGTGCAGATCTGCAGCACGCTGTCTCCCACCCAGGGGGGCGCCCCCGTGACCATGTGGACGAAGGTGCAGGCAAAGCCCCACATGTCGACCTTTATGGTGTGCAGGTGCCGGGGCCCAAACTGCTCGGGCGCCATGTAGTTGGGCGTGCCCCGAATGTTGCCGCTGCTGCGCGCCGCCGCGCCGCGCCGCGCCGCGGCGGGGCCGAGGCAGCACGCGCCGCCGCCGGTGCCGAGCGTGCCGGCGACGACGGAGCTGATCCCAAAGTCCGCGATCACCGCGTCCCCCAGATCATCGTCGACGAGGACGTTGTCGGGCTTCAGATCTGCGCAGATCACGCCGAGGCGGTGGAGCTCCACCAGGCCCTTGGCGACGTCCGCCCCCCACTTGACGGCCAGCGCGAGCGGCAGGCGCTTGCCTGCGGGGGTTTCGGTGGCCGAGGCGGCGAGGCGGTTTGCGTGCTGTGCTGTTTGGATGCAGGCCAGAAGCCGGGCAGACGCCGGTTTGCGTGCAGCCCGAGGGGAGGCCGGGGGGCAGCCCGAGGGGCGCCGACCCCGCCACCCACCTGGTGAGCGCGAGATGCGCTGCGAGAGGGAGCTGCCGTAGAGCTTCATGATGATGCAAAAGTAGCTGCCCTTTACGCAGAAGCCCTTGTAGATGCAGACCTGTTGCGTACGTGCAGCGTTTGCTCCGTTCAGTAAGTGGCAGCTAAGCTTACGCCTGCACACGCCGGCTGCTGGCTGCTCACTCACTGCTGCTAGCTCCTGGCAGCAGTTTCCCTGCCACCCGCCAGAGCCTGCATCCCGATGCCCGGCATACAGCTCAAGCCGTCCCCCCGCCGCCCAACCCCCGCTGCGCCGCTCCTTCAGGCCCCCGCGCGCCTGCTTGCACTCCCCCGTCGTGTGCAGCAGCACCGCCAGCTCGCGCCGCAGGCAGTCCAGCAGGCGCTCCTCCACGTCCTCTATCCGTATGAGCTTGACCGCCACCTGCTTGCCCCACAGCGTGCCGCGCCACACCTCGCCGCTGTTGCCCTTGCGGGACAGCAGCGCGCAGAGCTGCAGCTGGTCGGCGCGCACGATCATGCGCTCAGCGTTGGCGATGCCCCACCTGCGCGCGTAACGGTCGCATGTGTGTGGCGTTGGCATGGGGCGCTCATGGGGCGTGTCTCGGGTGCACGAACGGGGGCGCATGCGCCATGCGCTGCTCCCTGCTAGCAATTGCGCCTGCAACCGCTGCGGTTCCAAGCTGCCCCTGCACATGGGGCTGGCCACGCGCGCCCCAGGCGGGTGGCTCTGCCCATTTGCTGCTGCCGTGCACAGTCCGCCAGGTGCCTGCTGCCTGCCCCACACTCACTTGTCCAGCAGCTCCACCAAGGGCAGGTTGGACGCCTCCATGGCGTTCTCCAGGGCATAGTTCCTGCGCGAGGGGGCAGGAGATGCTCAGTCGCTCGGCAGGCGCACCGCGGGACGACAGCAGGTGCAGCAGCGGCGCGCAGCGCTGTCGCCGCGCGCAGCCGCTGCTTCGCCGTGAATCCCGATGCGCCCACGGCACCGCATCGCTGGGTGTGTATGTTGCTGATGCCGGCATGCCATGCAAGCTTCCAGCCGCACCCCCCCTCACCTGGGCAGCTCGCTCACGTCCTTGCGGATGGGGTGGCGGCAGTAGGGGCAGAGGCGCTGCGGGCCGAGGCGGCATCGCAGGCACTCGCGGCACACGGTGTGGCCGCACTGCAGTATGAGCGGCTGCCTCTCGCCGCTGTTGAAGTTGGAGGCGCAGATGCCGCACTCAAAGGCCATGCTGCGCGCTCCACGCGGGCTACAGCTCCCGAGCCCTGCGCCGCGGGGATCTTCCGCGCCTTCAATCGACTCTACTGCTATGTATGAGCCATAAAAATTGCGATGGTGCCGATACGGGGCTCAAGCCCGGCCGGCGCCGTCTGCGGTCAAGACGTGCGCGCGGGGAGAGCTCGCAGGCGAGCGCGCACGCGTTGCTTTCGTGACGAAAAGCATCGAAATCGTTGTGAATGCCGATTTGAAAGGCGGCCGGACGTTTGAGCTCCGAGCTGCCGACCGGCGACCGCCGCCGCCGCGCCAGGTGGCCGCCGCCGCGCAGCCAGTTGGCGGTTCGGTTTCGTTCGTCCTGAGCTCTCCTTCCCCAGGCGCGGGCCACCGGGCGCGCCGAATCCCTCCGCGAACCGAAGTTTAGGGTTTACACACAGCAATGTCTTTCATGAACGCGCGCACGCGGTCAGCGGCACACACGGACGCGCGCTGCCTCTCCTTGGCCGCGGCCTGCCCCCCAAAGGTCCCCCCTAGAGGTGCCAGGCTGCGCCCCATTCCTGTTTCTGCCCTCAAAGCGACACACAAGCGCAGGGCGTGGGCTTTGCGCCAAAGCCGGATCACCTGCCGCGCCCGCCGCCGCCCCGACCGCCGCCGCCACCGCCGCCGCCGCCGCCGCCGCCGCCGCCGCCACCCCGACCGCCGCCGCCGCCGCGGCCGCCGCCGCCGCCGCCGCCCCCGCCCTGGCGCTGCACTGGCGGCGCGATTTCCAGGCCGGGCACGCCCTTGAGCGCCATCTTGCCGATCGTGCGGGCCTCGATGGCGGGCGCGCGCGCGCCCATCGCCGCAAAGCGGTCCTTGACGACCACGACGAGCTCCTCCTTGCTCCAGCCCAGCTTGCGCAGGTTGCCTGCGGCCGCGGGTGCGTTTGGCGTGCGCGATTGCGTTTGTGTGCATGCGTCTGTTCGTGTGCCTGTAGGTGTGCAAATCCCAAGGTGTGCTGACTGCTGGGCGCACGCCCACGCCCGGAATGCTAGTCAGCTCCCCAAGCCAGCCGGCAAGCCCAAGGCCGCATCGCGGCCGGCACGCCGCCGGGCCGACGACCCACCCGCCAGGAAGCCGAGGGTCGCCACAAACGCCTTGTCAGCGCTGGACTTGAGCTCCCCATCCCTCCCCGCCGTCGCAAACGCCCGCGCCACCGCCGGCGGGACCGGCATGCCGCGCGCGGCCTCGGCGGTGAGCCCGCCGGTGATCTGGGACGCGGGGCCCGCCGGCGACAGCGGGAAGCCGCTGAGAAGCTGCAGCATGCGCTGCTCGTCGTCGGAGAGCAGCAGCAGCGCGAGGCCGGTCTTGCCGGCGCGGCCGGTGCGGCCCACGCGGTGCTCGTACTGGGTCTCGTCGGTGAGGCCCACCTGACGGGGGGGGGGGATTGCGAAATTGTGAAATATGGAAAGAGGGTCGCATTCCTTGTCGTCTGTCAAACCCTGCAAAGGCGCGACCGGGCGCGCGACCGCCGCCGACCGAAGCGCGCCGGCGCCGGCGGGCACGGGTGCGCCTTGCTGTTGACCAACCCCGCGCCCGCGCGCACCTGCACCACGAGCGTGACATCGGGGAAGTCGAGGCCGCGCGCGATGACGTCAGAGGCGAACAGCAGCACGCCCGAGCGCGCCGCAAAGGTGGCGGCGGCGGTGTCGCGCTGCTTCTGGGAGAGGCGAGAGTGGAGGTCCAGGCACTGGGGGGGTGGGGTTGGGGGGGAGGGGGGAGGCAGCGGCGGGTCAGGGGTGGCTCGCTTGAAAGGGAGGTTGGCATGTACACTTGCCTGCGCTCCACGACGCAAGCACGCACGCACATGCACATGTGCATGTGCATGCAACAGTTGCATTTGCACACAAACAGCCACACGCACAGGCACATGCAAACAACGCCCGCGCGGCACTCACCTCCACGCCCGCCGCGCGCATCATGTTGGCATAGAACTGCGCCGCGCGCGCCGTCGTGAAGAAAACGATCACGCGGTGCTGCGGCTCCGCCGCCATGTGCGCGTGCAGCACGTGCCACAGCGCGGGGAAGAGGTCGCGGCCGGGCACAACCAGGTGCTCCTGGGGTGGGGGGTTGTGGGGGCGCGCGCAGGTTTGTGAATTGTGATGTGCATGGTGTGGGTGTTCCTGAAGCGTGCTCGGGGGCCGGGGGTTTGCCTAACCCCCCAACCAACCGAACGGCCACCACCAACCCCAAGCCGGCTGATGACCAAGGGGCAAAGCGGGGTCGGTCCCAGACTCCCAGGTCCACCCAAGGCGCGCGCGCGTGCCTGCTTGATGGACTTGTGGCCGGGCCCGTCGTCCTCCTTCACGCAGTTGACCACCGTGGGCTCCCGCCCGCCCATCAGCATGCGCGCCACGTCCTTCACGCCGGGCGGCACGGTCGCGGAGAACAGCAGCGTCTGGCGCTGCGTGGGGGAGGGCAGGAACCTGCGGGGCAGAGGGATCGGGGGGCGGGGAGGGTTTGGCACTGCGTTGGACCGGCCGCTGTCTGCCACCTCAAAAAAACAGGCAGGTTGGTTGGCAGTGCCGGGGCCCAGCGGCGGAGGAGCGCCGCACCAGGCCGGTTTGCAGGTTGCGGCGCATGCAGTTAAAGCCAGTCAAGCGCCAGTCAAGCGCCGGTCAAAAGCGGTCAAACCCCTGCGCATGGCCTCGCCTGCAGATCTTCTCGATGTCGGGGCGGAACCCCATGTCCAGCAGCCGGTCCGCCTCGTCGAGCACAAGCACCTGGGGAAGCGGGGTTCGAATTCGGGGTTTGAATTGCGACAGGTTGCGCTGCCATGCGCTTCACATGCGTGGCTATGCGCTCGCGCATGCGCTGCCATACGCTGCGCACGCGTGGCCATCTTTCCTCCCGCGCACCTGCACGCCCCACAGCCGCCCCGCGAAGCCGTCTGTCGAGCCGATGTGGTCCTGCAGCCGCCCCGGCGTGGCCACGAGGATGTCGCACGGCGCGCGCGCGAGGCCGGTGCGCTCGCGGTTGATGTTGGTGCCGCCGATCACAATCTGCCCGATGGAGGTTTTATTGGGGGAGGGTCGGCGCTCTCAAAGGGTGGGCCGGGGGCCGGACCATGCAGCCTTGCTTCTGGGTGAGTTTGGCTGCCAAACCGCCGGGGACGCCAGGGCCGCCGCGCCGCGCCGCGCCAAGCCCTGAATCCCACGTCGCCCCGCCGCGCATGCCCCGAGGCGCGCGCGCGCGCGCTGCGGGCCCACCTGCACGCCGAGGCCGCCGCCGTGGGTGCTGAAGAGCTTCTCCGCCTCCCCCCGGGTCTGCTCAGCCAGCTCGCGGCTGGGCGCGAGCACGAGGCAGCGGATGGGGCCGCCGACGCCGGCCTGGTGTTGTTTGTTGGGGTGGGTGGATGGTTGCGCGGGAGGGTGGGTGGGTAGGGGAGAGGCGGGAGGCCCGCGACCCGCCGCAGGCTCTGCTTTGCTGATTGAAGCCGGGCGCTTCCGCATGCAGCGGCGGCGGGCGGTGTGGCGTGAGTCCCGTTCGAAAGAAAGGGCCAGCGAGGGAGGGGCCGGGCGTGTTTAATGAGGGAACTCACCGCCGGCTGGCGCGCCAGGCGCTCGATCGCGGGGATGAGGAAAGCGATGGTCTTGCCCGTCCCCGTCTTGGCCTTGGCCAGCACGTCACTGCGGTCGCGGCGGGTGCGGGCGGCGCGTGAGCGGGCGCGGCGGCTGGGCGCCCGAACGCGCCGGGGCCGCGTCTTGGCGCGGGCGCGGCTTGCTGCCCCGATCCGCACTGCCTGCTGGCGCGCGGCGCCCGGCCCGAGTATCAGTTCAGTTGGCTCGGTTGAAAAACCCCGAGGGCCACTCACACGCCGGTCAGCGCCACTGGGATGGACTTGGCCTGGACCTCTGACATGTAGCGGTACTGGAACACCTGGGGTGACGCAACGGGTGACGCACTCGGTTGAGTAAGCGGGGACACCACGCGACCACGAAGAGATGCAGCCGGCACATGAAACAGGCTACTGCGGCGCTGCGCAGAGCATCCCAAGCCCCCAAGCTCCGCAGCTGTTGCCACCTCGGAAGCTGCGGCCTCAAAACCACACACAACCACACAAAACCAAACGAGTGTGTGCGGTTGTGAGCCGCCCACCTGCTCCATGGCCCGCAGCGTCGCCGGGTGGATGGGGAGGTCTTCGAACGCGGTCGACGTAAGCACCGAGTTGGCCACGCGCCCCTGCTGCTGCTGCGGCGCGTGCTGCTGCGCGGGCGCCGGCGCGCGGTGCGGCGGCGCCGCCGACGCGGCCTGGGTCGAGAAGTGCTGCTGCTGCTGCTGCTGGTGGTGCGGCTGCGGCTGGTGGGGCTGCCTGTAAACGCCCTGCTGGTGCTGGGGCGCGGCCTGCTGAGGGCCGGGCCCCCCTGGGCCGCCGGCGCCGCGCCCGCCGGCGCCGCCGCGGGCGCCGCGGCTGCGCTTGCGCTTGCCGGCCTCGCCATCACCGCCGCCGCCGCCGCCGCCGCCGCCGCCTCCAGCGTGCTGCTGCGCCCCCGGCGCGCCGCCGCCGCCGCCGCCCCCGCCGCGCCGGCCACCGCCACCGCCCCCGCCCCCGCCGCGTCCTCCCATGCCTTGACCACCGCCCGGAGCATACATTGCGCTGGGAGGAGGGAGGGAGTGCAGCCGCCGGGCGAGCGCGTACCCCACACCGCTAGCACACCTTTGTGTGAGGGAGGCGCACAGAGAGGGTCTCAAACAAAACGACATCTGCGCGATGATCCAATCGGTTATAGGGTAGAGCCGTGCAAGGGGGTCCTCCCAGATCGATTTGGCGCGCGCCCGCCCGCCAGCTGCCGGTCAGTTACCCGCCAAAATATGTCGCAGCTGACCAGCCCATTCGCGCAGTATGCGGTGGCCAGCAGCTCGGGCACCGGCAGCCCGCGCACCCCGCCGCCGGGCGGGGCCGCCGCCGCCGCCGCCGCCGCGTCGCCCGCGGGCCCCGCTGGAGCCGCAGACAAGCCGCTGCTCAGCGCCGCACCCAGCACGCGCGGCGGCGCGGCGCCCACCACGCTCGGCGGCACGACCATAGGCGGCACGACCATCGGCAGCCTGTCCATCCTGTCAACCATCGACGTGGGGGACCTCCACAGGCTGAGCCGCATGTCCTCGTTCAGCACGGTGGCGCGCTACACCAAGCCCAAGCCGCCGTGAGAGACGCGCATGCTGCGCGCCGCTGCGCTCCGCTGCACGCTGAGCCAGCGCTGTCGGCCGGCAGGGGGCCTGCGAGGGCGGGCGGCTGCAAGCCTCTAGCTGGATCGCTGAAGGCTATCGATCCCCGTCGACCCACAACCGCCGCCGCCCCGCAACTCCCCGAACGCAGGCCGCCGCCTGTGCCGCGGCCGCTGGCGGCGTGGCTCGGCTGGTGGGCGGCGTGGGCGCTGCCGGGGCTGGGGATGTTCTGGTGAGGGCCGCGGCGGCTGACTTCTTGCATGCGGTTTGCGCCCGACCGCCGCGGGTTGCGGCAGCCGTTTTTGTTGCAGAACGAGACCGAAGCGGCCGCGCCGCGTTGGCGAGCGGAGGGGAGAGGTCCGCCGCCAAGGGAAGGCGAGCGGGCAGCTGGTGCGTCGTCCGGCCGCGCCGACAGAGGGGCGGCCCGCTGCCCCCAGCCAGCCGTGATCGCACCGGCCACCACAAACCGCGAAAACCGCTGAAACCGCCCGCTCCCGCGCCCCCACCGCCTTCGGCCGCCCCGGTCGTTTTGCCCTCCACAGCGAAGGTGCGCAACCCGCACTCCCCCTTGCTTGGCGCGCCCGGCCTGCCCAGCCCAGCCCGCCCCAACCCGCCTCAACTAGCCCCAACCCGCCCCCAACCGCCCCATCCCGCCCCAACCCAACCCCAGCCTACATTCTGTTTTCTATTGGGCTGGTCAAACCGCTGCTCGCGGCGGCCGCCCCCTCCTGCTTTGTCACATTTGAGACCTGCACTGAGGCAGAGGTGCGCGGGGGAGGTGCTTTGAGGCTCTTTGGGGGCCCTTTTGGGGCTCTTTTGGGTGCCGCTTTTGAGGGTTCTAATTATCTGAAGTTTGTGAACGATTATGTATCGCTCTGAGCGAACGCTTCTGGTCAAACGCCCCCACCCCCAGACGCACCTGGTCAACTACATCCCCATTGCGGCGCGCATTGTGGGCATGCTGCTGTTCGGCACCAGCTCTGACGTAATGGGCCGCGCCTGGGCCAGGTGGGGGGGCTTTTTCTGGCTTTTGGTGCGGGCGCGCGGTGTGCTGGCGCGCTCGCATCACCGATTGCACCGCCTCGCACTCGCCGGCGGGCTGCCAGTGCCTTGAGGGTGCTCCGCCCCAAACCCCACAACAAATTCAAACTGCCCTTGAAAGCAACCCCACCCCAAAACCTGCCCCGAAACCCCGGAACGGCCCCAGCCGCATCGTGGCATCCATCATGCTGGGCGGCGCGCTGCTGCTCGTTTTCGCGCCGCTGCTGCCCTCCGCGCCCGCGTTTGTCAAATTTTACCTCGCTGCCCAAACCATCTACGGCTTTGGAGTGGGAGGGGAGGTGGGGGGGGCTTTAGGGGCGATGGGGAGGGGCTTTGGGGGAGGGGAGGTTGGGGCTTCGGCGCCCTTTCTGAGCGCCGTTCCCGCCGTTTGTCTGTTCGTTTCAGCCGGTTTCTGCATTTGTCCGTTGTTGCGCAACAACGAGTGCGCTCGCAAGTGCTGCAGTGTCTCCAGCATAGCACACCTCGGCACCCCCTTCCCGCCAAAACGCCCTCCCCCCGATCCCTCCCCTCCTCCTCCCCGGCAGTACCCCGTTGCCAGTGCGTCGGCGGCGGAGCGCTCCCAAAGCGACCCGGCGCTGAGACAGCACCGGGGCCAGCAGGTGGCGCTCACCTTCTCGCAGCAGGTGCGGTGGGGGGGGGGGGGGGGGGGGGGGGGGGGGGGCGGCGCGCGGGCAGCGCGTGGGGGTCGCTTCTAAGCCCCCTGGCCCCCTTGCAACGGGCCCGTCGCTCTTGAGGGCACCTTGCTGTGAGGCCTCCCGAATCACCACAACCCCCAAACACCCTCCACCTCCTCCCCAAAACGACCCGAACAAACACCCACCCCAAACGCCCCCCACCCCCCCCCCCAAACGCCCCCCCAAACGCCCCCCACCCTCCCCCCCAAACGCGCCCCAAACGCCCCCCAAACGCCCGCCCCCCAAGGGTGCCGGCAACTTTGCCAACGCGTGCGTCATCCTGGCGCTGATGGCGGCTTACGGGCAGACGGGGGGGCAGCTGGACGCGGCGGCGTCGAGGGACCTTGTCGTTCTGCAGGCGCGGGGGGGGGTGTGGGTTAAGGGGCTGGGTTAAGGGGCTGGGTTATTGTCGTGGTGTTGGTGCTTGGCGGGGTGTGGCATTCGGTGTGGTATGTGCGTGTGCGTGCGCCAAGCCCTTGCAGCGGGCCCCACAGCGGCCTGCATCCATAAGCCGAAGGCTCGCGCCAGCGCTGCCAACCCCAAGCCCCCAACCCTACACCCGAAAAATCATCACGTTCGCACGCACCCCCCGCCGCCCCAACCCCCCAAAGGCCGCCTTCATCGCGGGCGTCAGCCTTTTTTTGGTGGCGTGGCGCTTCCTGGTGCTTCGCGAGAGCGAGGTGTGGAGGGCGGAGCGGGAGGACGCCGTAGACATTGCTGCAAACGTGGAGCACAGAAAGGTTGTGGGGGGGGGGTTGCTCCCACGATGCTTTTTTGGTGCCTTTGCGGGGCGGGTGCTTTGCGAGTGCGTTCAAGGCTTTTTCTTGACGCGTGCCTAACGGACAACACAGGCCACTCACAGCCCCCAAACCCCAAACCCTGAGCCCCACATGCCGAATCCCCCACCCCTCAGCATTCCCAACCCCAAACCACCCAAACGCCCCCACCCCGCCCCCCAGACCCACCACCTCTACAGCGCCGCCCTCCGTTGGCTGGGCCCGCGCCTGGCGGTCACCTCGGGCGCGTGGGTGTGCAACGACTTTGCCTTCTACGGCAACAGGCTGTTCCTGTCCACTTTCATTGCGGCCATGTACCCCAAAGTGAGTTTGTCCCCGCCCTTTGTACTCAAAAGGCGATTGTTGGCCCAGGCTTTCCGGTGTTTGCTCATCCCAGTTTCCTAAAGGAGGCTTAAAGCACCGCAACAGACAGCCCCCCAAACCCTGCCTTAACCCCCCCCCCCGAAACCCCCCGCCAAACCCCAACTGAAACCGCCAGGCCACCCCGTTTGAGCGCATGCGGTGGTCCGCCCTGAACAGCGGCGTGGCTTACGTCGGATATTTTGTGGCTGCCGCGCTCATGGACCGCCCCTGGTGGGGGCGGCGCAGGATGCAGGTGGGGGGCGGGGCTTGGGGGTTTTGCTTGTGCTTCGCCTGCCTTTGGCGGGGTTTTGGGCTTTTTTTGTGCTCTCCGCCCTAAACTCCCCCAACGACGGCAGCCTTTCGGCTTTTTCATGCCTCCCAATCACCGACAATCACAAACCGCCGCCAACCGCTTTTTACCAAACACAACCGCGCGCAGTCGTTTGGCTTCTTCATGCTCTTCCTGCTGTTCCTTACGGTCGGCGCGGGCTACCCCGCCCTCACCGCCTCGACAGCCGGCTACAGGGCCTTCCAGGTGGGGTTGGGGGTGGGCGTGGGGGTGCGGGTTTCGGTATGGATGGAGTATGGGGGTTGGGTTGGGTTGGGTTGGGTTGGGTTGGGTTGGGTGCGCCGAGCCTGCGCCGAACTCAATACGCCTTAACATCGGCCACAACCCGCGCAACACCCCAAACCCCTGTGGAACGCCGCCCCGACCAGGCGCTGTACTTTTTGAGCTCATTCTTCAACCAGGTGGGGGGTCTGGGGCGTATGGTTTGGGGCTTGGGGTCTTGGGCTTGGGTTTTGGGGAATTGGGGGTGCTGGCGAGAGCCCTCAGCTGCGGGCACTGTGGGGTAACGCTTTGCCCCCAGCGCTTGACACACACCTGCGCACACAAACATGCACGCCCCCGCGCCCGCAGGCGGGCCCCAACTCGACCACCTGGCTGGTGGCGGCGGAGGTTTTTCCCACAGACGTGCGCGCCACGTTCCAGGTGCGGCCCTTCAGCGACGGATGTGGAATTAAGCAACCAGCCCTTGGCTTTTCGCGTGCGCGGCGGGGGCGGCTTTCGGGTGGTGTTTTCCGCCCCCGCCCCCAGAGCGCCGCCCTCAAACAGGCCCACGCCCAACCCCAGCCCCCCAAACCCTCCCCCGAAAAGCCCTCACCCCTCTCCCTGCCCGCAACCGCCCCCAAACCGAACCGCGCGCCCGCCAGGGCGTGAGCGCGGCGTGGGGCAAGGCGGGCGCGCTCGCCGCTGACGTGCTGTTCGCATACGTGTCGTGGGTCCCCTTCCCTTTGGGCTTTGCTTCGTCCTTGGTTTGTGCTTGGCCTTTGCTCAGGCCTTTGGGCTTTGCCCTCTGCTGGGGCCTGGCTTAGGCCTGGGCTTTGGCCTCTCCTTTCGCCTTTTCGCTTTGGCTTTGGACTTGCTTTGTGCTTACAAAACTTCACAGTTACCCAGGTAGCAGGCACACCTGGGCCCTCCCTCCCAAGCAAAACGCCCCCCCCCCTTCCCCGCCCGCAGCGTTCGCACCAGCTTCTTCCTCTCCGCCGCGTTTGGCCTGCTGGGCTGCCTGCTGACACTGCTGCTGCTGCCAGACACCACCGGACTGCCCCTTGACGAACTGGACAGAATGGTGCGGACTGGGAGGGGAGGGCAGTCCGGGCTTGACTCAATGGGGGGCAGTCTGGGCTGGTTGGATTGGCAGTCCGGGCTTGGTTCGCAGCCCAGACACTCCCCTCGGCTCAAAAACAGCCAACCAGAACTGCCGCAAACCCACGCCAACCGAAACCGCCCAAAACCACCCGAAACCTCCGCAATGAAAACCGCCACAGCACAAGTACATGCTGACCGGGCACTTTGAGTACTACCACGGTGACGCGGTGCGCCCGCAGCACCTCTCGCTCTTCGAACGGTGCGGCGCCGCGTTTGGGGGACGGTGGCTTTGACTTTTTGAGGGGCCCTTTTTCGAGGGGCTGCCGCGCGCTGCGGGCGGTTTCTATATCATACCCCAACTGCCCCCGCCCCCAACACGCCCCCAACACGCCCCCAACACGCCCTGAACACCCCCCTCCCCTCCGTTCGCCGCAGCTTCGTCCTCAAATGGCACGCCCGCTACGACCCCGCCCTCGACGCCGCCCACAAAGAGATTCAAAGCCTCGCGCCCTCAGTCCACCGCAAGCCCGCCGACGCCGCGCCGCCGCCCGCGCCGTGGCCCTCCGCGCCGCTGACGTGGAGCGATGGCGGCTGGAGCGCGGCCGGCGGCGGCGGCGGGGGGGAGGGGGGCGCGGCTTTGGACGCGCTGGGGCGCGGGGTCACGGGGCCCAGCTGGGCGCCGAGCTACCGTTCAAACGCGGCCAGCCGGCGGCTGCCCGCGACGGGCGAGGAGGGCGAGGGCGAGGGCGAGGAGGGGGCGGCGGCGGCGGCGGCGGCGGGCGGCGGCGCGGCGTCGCGGGGCGGCGGCCCGCGGGGGTCGATCCGGCGGGAGCGAATGGAGGAGATCGACTGAGGGACAGTAAACCCTGAAAAGTAGAGCGCCCGGCTAGTTTTGAAAGGGGTCCTTTTACTGCACGGTGAAGGGTGGGCAGGGGTGGGAGCGAGGCGGAGGGGTGGGTGGGGGGCGCCGGCACCCAGCCGCAGGGGCGGGCGCGGGTGAAGGGTTGCGTTGGAAAAGGCCTCGGGTGCCGCCGTCGCCGCGGTGGGGGCAGTGGTGAGCTCCGCCGCGCGCGCGCGCTCGCGCGCCTCGGAGCGGCGCGGCGGGTTTTGGGGGCGCACCGCGGCTCAGGGGCCCGCTGCATGGGCCGGGGCCCGCTGCATGGCGGCTTCGGGGGCTGCCACGACTCAGGACAGGGCCGGGCGGGAGCTGCGTACTCATGTACAGCACAAGGGGAGGGTAAAAGCAAACCCAAAGGTCGAAGATGGCCAAAGGAACTGAGCGGCGCCGCCCGCTGTTTCAGGGCGGGGCGCTGCGCGGGGCGCCGCCGCGACGCCCTCCTCCGAACGTGCAACGGGGGAGGCGCGCGCCGGGCGCGGTTCGAGGTCGAAAAAGGTGCACATGCGCAGCACGCGTCGCTGCAAAGGGGCGGGTTTGGCCTGGAAAAGGGGCCGGGCCGGGCCTAGAGGATGACGCAGGTCTTGGCGTCGCTGTCCGTCGGCACGGGCGGGGGGCTCGCGGGGCCGCCCCTGCCGCCGCCTGGCTCCGCCTTGGCGGGCGTCGCCTGCCCCGCGCCGCCCGCCGCGAGCCGGCCCCCCGCGCCCGGCCCCGGCTGCCGCCGCGGCGAGGGCGTGCGCGAGGGCGAGGGCGCGCGCAGGCGCAGGCCCTCGAGCGCGGAGAGCGCCTCGTCGATGCCGGCGGCCCCCTGGGCCGCGGCCGGGGGCGTCGCCGGCGCGGGCGCCGCGGGTGAGGCCTGCTGCTCGGCCGCGGCCGCGGCCGCGGCCGCGGGCGCGTGCGCCGCGCGCGGCACTGGCGGCGATGCCTCCCGCATTTCTGTGTCTTGGGGCCCGCCAGGCGCCGGCCCGTCGGAAGCTTCCCCCTCCTCCTGCACAGCCGCCGCCGCGGCCGCCGCCGCCGCCGCCCCCGCGGCTGCCGCGGCCTCCGCCTGGGCCTGCTTCCCGCCGCGGCCCGGCCGCCGCCGCGCCGCCGGGGGCGCGCTGGCGGGCGACTGAGCGGTCGGCGAGGAGCGCGGGCCGTCCATGCTGCGCGTCACCATGCGGCGGCCGGAGGGAGCGGCCGGCGCCGTGGCGGGCGTGGCGGTGGGCCCCGCGGCCGCGCCGGCGGCCGGCGGAGTGGCGGCGGCCGGCGGCGTCGCGGCGGCAGCAGGGGCCGCAGCGGCGGCCGGCGGAGTGGCGGCGGCAGGGGCCGCCAGCGCAACAGGGGCGGCGGCGGTGGCCTGCGGAGTGGCAACGGCAGGGGCCGCCAGCGCAACAGGGGCCGCGGCGGCGGGCGGCGGCGTGGCTGCGGCGGGTGCTGCCACCGCAGCGGGGGCCGCGGGGGCGGCCGCCGGCGTGGCGGGTGACGCTGCGTGCTCGGTAGGCGGCGCCGCGGCGTGCGGCGGCGTGGCGGCTGCCGCGGGCGGCGGCGCCGCCGCCGCCCGCTGCGGCACGGCCGCGGGGGACGCCGCCGGCGCGGCCGCGGCCGCCGCCACAGCTGCAGCCGCGGCCGCGGCCGCTGGCGCCGCCGCCTCGGAGGTCCTGCGGCGCTGCGTCAGCGGCGGCGCGAACGCGGCGAGCGGCGCCCCCGCCGCGCCGGCCGCCGCCGCGCCGGCCTCCGCCGGCGCCGGCGCAGCCCCCGCCGCGGGCGCGCCGCCGAGCGCGAGCCGCTCCAGCTTGAGCGCCGCCTTGAGCGCCTGCAGCCGCGCCTCGAGCGGCGCCAGCGCCGCGAGCGCCGGCCAGTAGCGGGAGACCGCGCCGACGGTCGCGGCGAGGGAGGGGCGGAGGCGCGGGTGCAGGGTGCCGGCGGGGCGCTCGGAAGGGTCCGAGGCGGCGCGCGCGGGGGCGCCCCCGAGGAACACGCGGATGACCTCCCCCGCGGAGCGGGCCACCTTTGGTGTTTTTGGGGGGTGGAGGCGCGGCATTTGGGGGTGGCGAAAGTGAGGGTTGTGCTTTCCAGCCCAGCAGGGGGGGGTGGCAGGACCGAAAAGGAGCAGGGATCACACGGCAGGTGGCCGCGGTGCGTGCGCGCCGCACGCACCGCGCGTGCCAGCAGCGGCCCCGACCGACCCCCCGCTCTGCCCCCCTCCCCACCTGCTGCGTGTTGTACCCCCCCTCCAGCACCGCCACCACCTTCCCCCCCGCCAGCCGCATCAGCCGCCCCGCCAGCTGGCCGAAGCCCTCCGGGGTGACGTGGCAGCCGCCGTAGGGGTCGCCGTGGGCGGCGTCGAAGCCGGCGGCGATGATCACCAGCTGGGGGTCAAACTCGGTCAAGATCGGCTCGAGGACCAGATCATAGGCGGCCTGTGTTTTTGGGGGGTGAGGGGCACTGAGTCAAACTTGGTCAAAGTTTGGTCAACAGCCGCTGAAGCCCAAACCAAAGCCAGATTGTGCGGGCCGTGCAGCGTCACGCACACCCCTTGCTAGCCAGCCTTCTGGGCCGATCCTGCCAAAGCTGCCCAGGCCCTGAAGCGCACACTGCAGGGAAAAACCCCAACACCCCCGCAGCCCCCTAAAAACATCCCCCCCACCCCGCCACCCCCAACCCCACACCCCCCACCCACCAAATAGTCCGCGTCCCCCATGCCCTGCGCCTGCCACCCCACGTTGACGTTGAACCCCTCCCCCGCGCCCTCCCCGGCCTCCGACGCGTAGCCCACGCCCGCGGGGTAGAAGGAGGGGTTGCGGCGGTGCAGGGACACCGTTAGGACGCGGGGCTCTTTGTAAAATATGGACTGGGTGCCGTCGCCGGCATGGACGTCCCAATCGAAGATCAGGACGCGCTGCAGGCCTGGGGGGGGGGTTGGGGGTGGG